>PVIY010023163.1:0-39851 GCA_004026745.1 Myrmecophaga tridactyla | reverse complement strand
TTTTTTTTTAGACATAATACTATTGCACATTTAATAAACTACTGTATCATGTAAACATAACTTTTGCATGTACTGATAAACCAAACAAATAAATGTGACTCATTTTATTGCAAAATTTGCTTTATTGCTATGGTCTGGAACTGAACCCACAATATCTCTGAGGTATGCTTGTATTCTCCATATTGTGATAGTCTTTCAAATAAAATGTCTTCATGTTTAAGTCTGGATTTGTTTTCATTGGACAATTACTATTAGCTGAATTTCACTTTTTGTTCCTATTTCCTCAGTTTTTACTTACCATTTTTTTTTTGCTGCTCCTGGATGGGATCCAGGAAACCACATTACATTTAGTAATCATGTCTCTTTAGGCCCACTTTGACTGTGATTGTTTCTTAGACTTTCCTTGTTGTTTTTTTTTTTAAGACTTTAATGGTTATGAGCAGTATTTGTCAGGTACTTTGTGGAATGGCCATTATTGGGGAGTTGATGATTAGACTGGATTTATGGGTTTGGGGGAGGAAAACCTCAGAGGTAAAGTGACACTTCCATTGTATCACATCAAATGCGATATAATTAGACTTATCACTGTTGATGTTAATCTTGATCAACTGGCTGAGGTAGCATTTGTCAAGTTTCTCCACAGTGAAGTTATTATTTTCTCCCATGTTTCTGAACTATAGTCTTTGTAAGTTATAGTTATTATGCATATCCCACACTTAAGTAGTGCCTTAAATTATTAGGGATTCTTCTGCATTGAGGATTTGCCTATTCTCCACCAACTATTTATTCAATGATTTATTTATATTAGAATAGACTTATAAACATTGATTTCATACTTCAGTTGTAAAACACTACTACTTTATTTCTTTGTTGCTCAGAATGTTCCAGGTCTGACCACTGGGGGCTCTTTCAGATGTCTTCTATGTCATATAGCCATATTGTTGTGGGTTTTCATTAAATATTCCCTTACTGTTTTATACCTCAAGATGTCCCAGGCTTATCTTGTATATTCCCTACTCAGTTCTAGAATCAGCCATTTTTTTTCTATTGAAAAATGGTATGTTAAAACAAGATGTAGGTGCTAGGCATGTTCATTGCACAGGAGTGTTTTACTTCTGGCTCTTTCATCTGACAGATATATATATAGAGAGATATAGATATATCAGAAACCTAAAAATAATCACAACACTGACCAAGAATATATATAAAGATACATAACCTGTCAGTAAATCTTTCTCTCTATATATTCATTTGTATGTATATCTTTTTCTTCGAGTGTAAGTATTCCTCTGACTTATTTCAAGATTCATTCTTTGTCTTTGTTTATCTGCATTTTGAATAGGATACACCTACATATCTTGGTTTGTATCTATCTTGCTTGGTGTTCTCTGAGCCTCCTGGATTTGTTGTTTGGTGTCTGCTCCATTATTACTTCAATAACTTCAAATATTTTTTCTGCTCCATTCAATCTTTCTTCTCTTCCTTGTATTTCGATATCCTATGTCACATCTTTTGAAATGGCCTAAACATGTTTTGTTCAGTCTTTCTGCTGATTTCATTTCAGTTTAGTTTGGGATTTTTTCATTAGCAAATGTTCAAGTTTACTAATTCTTTCCTTGGCCATAATGACTCTACTGATGAGCCCATTGAAAGCATTCATAATTTATGCCAAAGCCTCCTATTTTTAGAATTTCTTTTTGATTCTTTCTTAGAGTTTCCATCTCTTTACTTATATTACTCACCATTCTTGAATACTGGCTACTTTTTCTATTATAGCCTGTTGGAAATTGAATCGTGTCCCCATAAAAAGACATGTTCAAGTCTTAAACCATATTACTGTAGGTTTGAACATATTTATAAATGGGATCTTGGAAGATTTTATCATTCATTAAGATACAGACTGGTTTGCGAATAGGAACTTTGAAAATCCTTTTTAAATAAGGTCAATTTAGATCAGGGTATATTTTATCTGTAATAGTGGCAGTTTTACTAAGAACATAAATTCAGAAACAGTAGAAGTCAGAAACCAGGGAAATCCAGAAGTCAGAAGAAGCCAGACAAGAGAGATTGCCATGGATAGAAGACTGCCATCTCCAGAATGCTGTTGACTTCAGAATAAAGCTGGGCTTTGCCAGTATTTTGATTTTGAACTTCTAGCCTCAAAATTGAGACAATAAATTATTGTTGTTTAAGCTAACCCTTCGTGTGTTATTTATCACAATGCTTCTGGCACACTAAGATAGAGGCCTTAACATATTAATCGTAGTTATTTTAAATTCTGTCTCAGATAACTTCAAGATCTGAGTTATCTCTAATTCTGGCTCTGATTATTACTTTGTCTCTTCACATATCGCGTAATTTTTTGAATAGTTTTTCTATTGAAAACTGTTTATATTGTCCTGGGTAATGAGAGCTGAGGCCTTTAGTGTGAGGACTAAGGCTAACGTGGCTAGAGGATGTGTTGTGTTCGCTGTAGCTAAAAGTAGCAGAGGCTTTAGATTCTTCTAGTTCCCTTTATGTTTTGTTTTTGCCAATTGATTTTTTTTATTAGAGAAGGTTTACATTTCCAGAAAGATTATGCAGAAAATTCAGAAAACATACCCCTCTCTGAACACATGGCTTTCCCTATTAATACTTCTTTTCATTAATATGTTGCCTTTGATACAAATAATGAAAGAATATCAAAATTGCACTATTATTATAGTTCCTAGTTTATATTAGGATTCACTGTTTCAATTGTACAGATATGTTTTTTTAGTTTTTTCCTAGTAACATATATACAACCTAAATGCTCCCCTTTTAAACACAACTAAATAAATAATTCAGTGGTGCTCATTACATTCACGATGTTGAGCTACTATCAGCACCACCCATTACCAAAACTTTCCATCACCCCAAACAGAAAACTCTGACCAATTAAGCATTAACGTTCCATTCCGTACTTCCACCACTGATAGACTATTCCAGTTTCTGACTCTATCAATTTTCTTATTCTCATTATTTCACATCAGTGAGATCATACAGTACATGTTCTTTTGTGTCTGGGTTATTTCTCCCAGCATGACGTCTTCAAGGCTCATCCATGTTGTACCATGTATTAGCACATCATTCCTCTTTATGGCTGAATAATATTCCATTGTATGCACACCACATTTGTTTATCCATTCATATATTGAAGGGGACTTGGGTTGCTTCCATCTTTTGGCAATTGTAAACAATGATACCATAAGCATTAGTGTGCAGATATCTGTTTGAGTTCCTGTTTTCAATTCTCTGGGGCATATACCTAGAAGTGAGATCGCCAGGTCATATGGTAATTTATACTTAACTTTTGAAGAACTGCAAGTTTTACACAGCAGCCGCACTATTTTATATTCCCACCACCAATGAACTAGTGTTCCTACTTCTTCACGTCGTTTCCAACATCTGTTTTTTTTATATATATTTTTTTAAATGGTGGACATTCTAGCAGGCATAAAATGGAACCTCATTGTGGCTTTGATTTTCATTTTCCTAAAGGCCAATGATGTTGACATCTTTTCAGGTGCTTTTGGCCACTGCTGTATTTTCCTTGGAAAAACATTGATTTATGTATTTTGCCTATTTTTAAAATAGATTATCTTTTTGTAGATTTCTTCCTATATTCTCGATATTAAACACTTATCAGATATGTGGTTTCTAAGTGTTTTCTCCTATTATGTAGGTTGTATTCTTAATTTCATGATGAAGTCTTTTGATGCTCAAATATGTTTACTTCAGTGAGGTCTAATTTATTCATTTTTATTTTTGTTGCTTGTGATTTTGTTGTAAAGTCTAAGAACACATTGCCTAACACAAGGTCCTGAAATGCTTCCCTATACTTTCCTCTAGAAGTTTTATAGATTTGGCTCATATTTAGGTCTTTGATCCATTTAGAATAAATTAAAAAAATTTATTAGAGAAGTTGTGGGTTCACAGAATAATTATAAATAAAATACAGGATTCCCATATACCAGCCTACCATCAACACTTGCTTTGGTGTGGAAAATTTGTTACAGTTGATGATAACACATTTTTTGTAAATCTATTATTGTTTGATAGTATTTACACTGGTTGCAACTGATGAAAGATTATTAAGGAGACATTCTCAATCCCATGATGCCAGATCCAGGCTCATCACTGGGAGACATGTCACACATTGCCAGGGAGATTTACACCCATGGGAGTCATGTCTACATAGTGGGGAGGGGAGTGAGTTCATTAACAGAGTTTGACTTAGAGAGAGAGAGGCCACATCTGAACAACAAAAGTGGTTCTCTGGGGGTGACTCTTAGGCATTATAAATAGGCTCAGCTTCACCATTACAAAAATAAGTTTCATCAAGGCAAGGTTGAGGGCTTGGCTAATTAAAGCACCTAATGCTTGAGAGAATACCAGGAATTCCTCAGGTGGGGAAGTTCAATTGTTCCACATTTTTTTCTCCAGTCTTTTGACTTTGTGCATACTTTTTTTTTCCACCTATGATACTCTGGAATGTATCATCGTAATGCAATAACTTGTACAGGATAACAAAATTTCATTTCCTATTCAAGGTTCCATAAAATTGGGTTGTAAATAAACTGACCTGACAAGTTAAATTAGATAGTGTGCTACAGAAAATTTAAGTTTTGGACAAAATAAACATCTCTTCCTTTAGACTCACATAGTAGTTGACAAGTTTTAAAATACAGACCATATCCTTTACCCTGCCATCTGATTTACCTTATTCCTAACCAGTTCAGCTTCATTCATATCTCTAATTGAAGTTTTATCTTTTTTTTCAGCTTCTTTAACAGATTTTTAATAAAGTAATGCAGTTTGAAGAGCTTCAAAACTCTAACTCTGAATCTCAGGTGTCACACAGATACCCAAAATTCCAGGGAAATTACCAGGTTATACACAAGGAGCTCAACATCTCAGAATTTAGAGATAACAGTTAAAACTCAGGAATAGAGATGACTGCTGTAAGAGTTTACAACCTAGGAACCCTTACAATGAGGCTTACAGAACATTCTGTACTTTGTAATCATTGATTGCCCAATCTTTGTCCACTTTCTATCTCCTGATAGCCTATGTTTTAGAATTTAATTCTCAGAGTTTGCTCATTGTATTTAATAGTTTACATTAGTGAGATTATACATTATTTATTCTTTCATTACTGGCTTATTTTGCTCAACATATTGTACTCAAGATTCATTCACATCATTGCATGCCTCACAATTTCATTTCTTTCTGTAGTCACACAATATTTGATCTTATGTATACACCACAGTTAATCCTTCTGCTTATCAGTCAATGTACCATTGGGTCACATCCATTAGCAATCAAGAATAATTCTCCCATAAACACCAGTACGCAAATGTCTATTCATGTCCCTGCTTTCAGTTCTTCCAAGTGGAAACCTGGTAACTGGATTGCAGGATCATATGGCAACTAAATTTAGCCACACTTAGTTTTGGCATATGCCTTCGTTAAATTCAGTGGAAACATATTACAATTTTATTCTTGACTATAGACCCTAGCTTGCATTGATTGTACTTTTTCCTATAATATCATCCCATTTTCAATACCTCTCAATGTTGACATTCATTTGTTTTCCCTCATGCAAAACATTTTTGTTTGTACATTTAATCACCATCATTGTCCACTCTAGGCATTCGTAAGTTATATCATCTCAGTCTCTATCCTCTATCTTTCCTTCTGGTGTCCTTTGTGCCCCAGCCCTTCTCCTTCAATATATTCACATTCAACTTGATTCAGTGTCTATATATCATTACATATATATATATATATATCAGATAGTTTTGTGCTATCTTCCTGAATTTTTACAGTCAGCCCTGTTGCACATTCTATATTTCTTCAGCACCAAATGTCCAATATCTACCTTCTTTATATTTCCTAATAACATGTGTTCTTAATTTTAACTCTCAAAGTTCACTCATTAATGTTAGCTCAAATTAGTGAGACCATACAGTATGTGTCCTTTTGTTTCTGAACAATTTCACTCAGCAAAATGTCCTCAAAATTCATCCACACTGTTAGTGCTTTGTGACTTTATTCTACCTTACAGCTGTTTAATATTCCATTGTATGTATATAGCACAGCTTGTTTAACCACTCGACCATTTATGGACACTTAGGCTGTTTCCATCTCTTGGCAATCATAAATAATGCTGCTATAAACACTGGTGTGCAAATGTCCATTTGTGTCCTTGCCTTCAGTTCCTCTGAATAGATACCTAGCAATGGGATTGCTGGATCATACAGCAATTCTATACTTAGCTTCATGAGGACCAGCCAAACTCCTTCCAGAGTGGTTACAGCATTTTACAGTCACAACAGTGAATAAATATGTCTCTTTCTCCACATCCTCTCCAGCACGTGTTATTTCTGCTTTTATTGCTAGTAGCCATTCTACTGGGTGTGAGATGATATCTCATTGTGGTTTTGATTCGCATTTCCCTAATAGCCAATGAAGTTGAACACTTTGCAAGTGCCTTTTATCATTTGTATTTCCTATTTTCAGAAGTGTCTGTTCATATTTTTTGCCCATTTTTTAATGGGTTGTTTATTTTTTGTTGTTGAATTATAGAATCTCTTTATATATTCTGGATAGTAAACCCTTATCTGATATGTGGGTTCCAATATTGTCTCCCATTGCATTGGGTGCCTTTTTAGTTTCCTGACAAAGTTCTTTGATGCACAACAGTTTTTAATTTTGTGGAGATCTCATTTATCTATTCTTTTATCATTGCTTGTGCTTCGGTGTAAGATCTAGGAAACCATCTTATATCACAGGATTTGTGAGATATTTCCTTACATTTTCTTGTAAAAGATTTTTTGTCTTAACTCTAATTTTTAGGTCATTAATCCATTTTGAGTTAATTTTTGTAAAGGATATGAGATACGGATCCTCTTTCATTATTTTGCTTGAGGATATGAAATTATCCAAAAAAAAATTTATTGAAAAGACCGCTCTCTTCCAGGTGGATTGGCTTTACTGCCTTATCAAAGATCAATTGTCCACATATGAAAGAGTTTTTTTTCTGAACATTCAATTCAATTCCATTGGTCAATACATCTATCTTTATGCCAGTACCATGCTGTCTTGACTATTGTAGATTTACAATATGCTTTAAAGTCAGGTAATGTGAGACCTCCCACTTTATTTTTCTTTCTCATATTTTTAGCTATTTGGAGCACTCTGTCCATCCAAATAAATTTGGTTATTGGTTTTTCTATTTCTGCCAAGTAAGTTGTTGGGATTTTAATTGGAATAGCATTGAATCTATAAATAACTTGGGTCGAATTGACATCTTAACTATATTTAGCCCTACAATCCTATCACATGGTATGCCCTTCCATTTATTCACGTCTTCCATGGTTTCTTTAGGCAATTTCTTGTACTTTTTGTGTATCAGTCTTTTCTATCCTTAGTGAAATTTATTCCAAAATATTTTATTCTTTTGGTTACTATTGTAAATTGAATTTTTCTTGATTTCCTCCTCAGATTGCTCATCACTAGTATATAGAAACACTACTGATTTTGGGGTGTTGATTTTCTACCCCACCACTTTTTACCCATTTCCACCCTGCCATTAGCTCTAGTAGCTTTGCTGTAGATTTTTCAGGATTGTCAACATGTAATATCATGTCATCTGCAAACAGTTAGAATTTAACTCCTTCCTTTCAAATTTGGATGTCTTTTATTTATTTTTCTTGTCTAATTGCTCTGGCTAGAACTTCCAGTACAGTATTGAATAAAAATGGTGACAGTGGGAGCATTAGGATTAATATTGAAACATAATTTAGCTGCTTATAAGTTCCAACCACAAATCTAGTTAATAGATGTGAAGGGAATTCATTCTCTGAAAATGATAATTTTCAATATATTTCAGAAGTAAAATACTGAGAAGATGGTTGTTAAAGCTGTGTTAAAAAACACATTTGGGGAGGAGCATGAGGCATTTAAGAAAAGTAATCACAATATCATACCTCCTTGTGGTGCTCACTCTCTTACCAATACTTTTAGGGACTAATGTCCCATAAGAGTAAATTCTGGAAACTCCTCTAACCCCAAAGTGAAAGCTTAACATAAATCTCACATTGTTATCAGAACTAAGATTTATCTACCAAAACATTTCATGCCAAAATGATTATAAGTTTGGGTCATTGCATGTTGGGTGTAAAGCAGCTTCCACAAATGAACTATTATCTAGCTTTTTTCTGCATGCCACACAATCAGGACTGAAAAAATGGCAATTATCCTAAAGAATATTTGCTCTAAGATATTAAAAAATACTGTATTCCCACACACCCATTTTGCTTTCTGTTAGCATAAAAAGCAGGAGATTTAGTGCTGTAATAAGTGAAAATCATGCTTTGGGGATTTCTAAAAAATTATTTGACCATAGAATTATTTCTCAATTAAAATTACATCAATTAAATATTAAAATTTATTCAACTTCTGAGTTTATGACAGTTTATTCTATGAAGTCTTCAGATTACTTCAGACTCATTGTAAAAATTATTGTTATGACATTTTACAAGCTAAAATTTGTGAAAATATTTACTGTAAGTGTATTTCAATCAGGGTCCAATCAGGAGAGAGAAACCACAACATAATTGCCAAGGAATGTTTAATATAAATAATTATTAACTACACATGGGATAGGAGTTATGAGGAATTGACTACTTAGAAGTAAAAGGAACACTAAAGAATTTGGGAATAGCAGGTATATAAGGAATAACCACTACCCTTAGGGCTGAGATAGAGCACAATAAATAGGTCCCCTTATTGCTGAGATTTAGATCTTGTAGAGGGCACAGTATGGCTTACTGAACAGTAGAGAAGTCACTGTGGTATGATGCTTGTGGAGATTTCTGTAAATCTGACTTCTAGAACTTTATGGAACTCCATCTTTTCAATGCTGTGGAAATCTGTTCATGGAGTTGCATCTTACTGCAGGCACACCACTGTGGAACTGCAGAAGAATGGTGCTGGGAGAAGGTGCTGTACACTGAGGTCTCCTGATATCCATATATTTCAAGAACTGGTTCTTATAGAAGTTTCCTGTGCTGCAGGATCTTCTCACTGGGGAAGACACTCATGCTGCATGAACCAGAGGCTGGAGTAGCTGCCTACACTGTTGGAGCCTAGCACTGAAGAAGCTGTCCGTGCTGCAAGAGTCAGATGTTGGGACAGACAGCACTGCAGGAGGTGGATGCTGGAGAATCTGCACTTGCTGCAGAAACCAGGCTCTGGAAAAGCTAGAAAGCACATCAGAGCAAAGAGAACAGCATTCCTTCTGCAATAGCCCTTCAATGCTCTCCACAGAGAAAGCATACAATGCTACACCAAATGGAAAAGAAACAATATTTAAAGGGCTCATATGAATTTTCTCAGAGTGGACAATGAAGGGTGAATTTGGCGCTGAGAGGAAATAAATTAATAATTGGAATGAAGGACAAATGTTCCTATGACTCAATGCCACTTATATTAAGAAATAAAATAAAGTTATCTAATTCTTCAGTGCCTTGTATTCTCTAATTTAAATGCATGTAGACTTGTAATTGCAACATGGTAAAACATACTAGGAGGCATTGAAGTTAACAAAACATTTCAATCCTTCTGTTTCTTTTTTTTGTTATTTATTTCATCTTTTTTGTCTTACTTTTTGTTTATTTTTCCCCTCTCCACAATATATGAACATATGCAAACAGCATTCAACTTCACGATCCATTTTGTTCCTGTTTCTCTCTTCAAAGGCTATTATAAAATATCCAAGTCTTAGTTTTATAGTTAAGATTAAAATGTTATAAAGGATGATTGTTGGAAGACAGTGGATTAAGCAGCTATAGGAATCAGCCCATCCATCAATCAACTATTGAAATGGCAGGAACTGTCTGAATCAACTATTTTGGAACTTTTGGGTATAATGCAACACTGCAGAGCATCCAGAAAAGACATAGATATAAAGGCCAGTAAATTATGGTAAGTATTTATGAATTACAACCTCTGTGAAGTGGCTACTATCCCCCATCTCCCAAATGCATGCCAGGCAGCAGTGGGGACAGCAGCTTGGGCTCCTGGAGCAACTTGCTGGTGCCAGCTTAGCAATAAGGACCAAGTCCTCCAAAACCCAGGAGAATTTGATTCAATCTTATCACTGCTTTTTATCAGCTATTTTGGATTGCTGGGGGATGGGAATAGGGGGGTGGAACTTGTAAAACTAGGTTGCCATTAGTTTAAAATATTTATTTAATTACAAAAGTAATCACTAAGAATGTAACTCCAAATATAGAGAAAAGGAAAGAAGAATGTAATCAAAATGGCACAGTACCAAAAAGCAGTAATGATAAATACAAAATACTTGGCAGTGATGGAGTAACTAAGGAACAAAAACCATATAAGAGATACAGAAAACAAATAGCAAAATGACAGAGGTAAATCTTTCCTTCTCAGCTATTATGCTAAATGTCAATGGATTAAACTCCCTTAATAAAAAGCAGAGATTGGGTGATTGGTTCCACTGTTTTTTATTTTATATCAAAAGCAAAATCAATAATAACAAAAAACTAGGCAAAATGGACGTCATCAAGCTCTACATCTGGATGTTTTGTTCTGTTACACTGATTGATATATCTTTCTCTGGCAATATCACACCATTGTAGTTAATCTACCTATACTGTAAGCTTAAAATTGGGTTTCTACCCAATCTCAATATAGTGGTCAATAAGAGGGAGGAGTAAGGGGTATGGGATGTTTGGGCTTTTGTTTTTTCTTTTTATTCCTTTTTCTGGAGTAATACAAATGTTCTTAAAATGATCATGGTATCATAGTGATGAATGCACAACTATGTGATGATACTGTGAGCTACTGATTGTGTAAACTTTGGATGGATTGTATGGTGTGCGAATATATCTCAATAAAATAAAATTTAAAAAAACTATAAAGAGATGCCACGTCACACTCACTAGAATTATTTTTTAAATACTGAAAATCAAAGTGTTGGCAAGGATGCAGAGAAATAGGAAACATCATACATTGTTGGTGAGAATGTAAAATGGTACAGCCTGTGTGGAAAATGGTTTGGTGGTTCTTCAGAAAATTATACATAATTACCATATAACCTGGAAATTCCACTCCTAAGTACATACCCCAAAGAACTGAAAGCAGGGAATCTGACAGATATTTCCATATCAATATTCATTGAAGCATTATTATTTACAATAACCAAAAGGTGGAAGCAACCCAAGTGCCCATCAATTTATGAATGGATAAACAAAATATGGTATATCCATCGAATGGAATATTATTCAGCCATAAAAAATAAGTGAAGTGCTGGTACATGGGGAATGGGAAGCTGTCGCTAAACAAGTGTGAGATTTGGTTTGATATGGTGAAAATAGTTTGGAAATAGTGCTGAAAGTTATACAGTACTGTCAGTGCACTTAATGTAAAACAACTGGACACTTAAAATGGTTAAAATGATTTTGTGTTATGTATATTTTGCCACAGTTAAAGATAAATAAATTAATGATGAAAATATTCCAATAATAAACTAGTTTAATTTAAAAAGTGTTGCCAAGTTTGTATAGCCTCTAGATATTAAATATATAGTTTTTTTAAAATATAGAGCTTAAAGTAGAAACATAATTTTTAATAATTGCACACTATAACCTATTCACCAACCTTAGGGCAAATCAGACTCTTCACCTCTGATGAAAAATGTAGCTACTTAGTAGGTCAAGTAGGAGACATATAGTAAAGCTTATCTAGCTCAGACGTTTTTTGTTTTTATTATTTTCTTTTATCTATAGATTTGGATTTTCTTTCCTAAAGTGGTAAAAGAAGATTTATCAAATAGCAGCATTTAGCTAATACATATATTGACTCTAAAACCAAAGTATCCCATATTAAATGGAACGTGAATGTGGAAAATGGATAATAATAATGCTAAACGAGATTGTCTTTCTCTGCAGATTCTACTTGTTAACATAGTTTTGCTCATAACTAAACAATAGAACCACAGAATATTAGCCCTGGAAGAAGCCATTTTTGTCATCTAATATAGCCATCTTTTCTTATGGCTAATGTAACTGAAGCCCAGGGAACTATTTTCTCACAGCAACAAAGGTCTGAGATTTAGAGCAGGGAACTGAGCACATCTATTAATCTCTGTTCCCTTCTGACACCCAGCTGAAATAAAAAAGAAATTTATAATATCTTACATACAAAGTTCCAACCATCAGCGGCTTAACTTAGTACAATTTTATTTCCAGATTGCACAATGTCCAGTATGGATGTTCTCGGTTGGGGGGCAGTTTTTAATTTTTTCATTAAAATCATGCAGAAAATACAGAGTTCCCATATACCTCTTTCACATACAAAGTCTCCCTTAATATTAACACTTTGCATTAGTGTGATATTAGGGGTAGTTTTGAACGTGAGCATTCACAGGACCCTTGTCACCTTCTGCCTAGAGCCCAGAAGCCATGTGCTTCTGCCAGGCATATGGTAAAAGAGAACAGGTAGAGGTCAAGTCTACTTGGCATCAGTAAGTGCTCCATAAATATTAAGTTACTGTTATGATACCATCATTAAATATATGTGTATATATTATGTATATATATATATATTCATATTAGACTTGATGTTTTAGGGACTACTGCTATTCTAGTAGTTAACATTCAACTAATATTAATTTTGCTTGTAAAGATAATGGTTGCTCCAAATCTGGCTTTGGCCAAAAAATAATGAAAGCAATATACTCTTGAAAATGTACATATTAGTCTTACAAAGGTATTCAAATGCATAAAACAAAAAGGGGTTTATGTCAACTACATTATACCCGTCAGGATGAGTTGCTTTACCATGCAAGTGTTGACTGTTTGAAGAGCTGGTGAGGACATAACATTGAAACTGAGATAGATATAAATCATTCAGATGCTATCACATTTTCATATATAATATATCACATTATTTATTATACTACAGAAATTGGAGATCAAATAAATAATTTTATCCCATTCTTATTTTCCAGATAAAGAACATGAAGCCCAAATATGTAAGGTGGTTTGAACAAGGCTTGCAGAACACTCATAGCATGAAGGCATTCAGTAAATTCACCAAGTCAACCCTAAAGCTGACCTGGACTCTAACCTTATGTGTGTTTGTGACCGCCATTCTAACCTCTTTTCACAACATCCTTGAACATGCTTCCATAAAGGAATCATTCTGTTTTCTTCATGGACTCTCTTTTGGGAAGGAATGGGGGGGTAGTTCGTAGAGTATCTCCTCAGAGAAAATAATCACATTCCTAATGGAAAATTGACTGAGCACTTAAGATAAAGTGCTTTCAACATGTAATGACATATTATGGACTCTTTTAGAATTTAGAAAAAAAGGATTCATATTACAATAAAAAGCAGTTGCACTTTCATTCACACAGATTTCATAAAAATATGTACTACATAATATAACCTTAGCAAAAAGATAAGTATTTAGCATCTCATTAAAATCTGCATAGTTTATGAAATGATTTTCTACAACTCTCATTTTATCCAATTGTGAAATATTGACATTTGATTTTTATTTCAAAGTCAGAAGAAAGTGGCCTGTGATTTGCCATCCAACAACAATTTGAGGCTCAGGTAAAAATAAATGTATCAATAGAAACATAATTCTAATCAGAGTTGTTGCTGTCATTACTTTTTTCAAATATTTCTGAATTGTGTTTTGGGTAGTGATTACGCTGAGTAAAAGCTCATTTTGTTATCCGGATTAAGACTTAGCTTTTTAAATACGAGCACCGGTATTACTTACAATAATATTGAAATACATCTAAATACTAATATAGCTCTTGTCAGTAATCTTTATCTTAGCACTATTTTAATGCAGAAGACCATGGCAAAAAGGAAATCAGCTGCACCAAAAATCTGCATTCTTTTATCCAATCATACATAGTTCAAATCTAATTCTGACCACAGAAATGAAAACAATACTGTAAGTTAGTAAAGGCTTGAGGTGAAATATCACATCTATCATCTTTTATTTATTTCCTAATATTTAGCTAGGTTGAAAAGAAAAAGAGGCTTCGCTCCTCCTTCAGTCCATCTAAAGCCTGGTGCCCAAATTAAATGGCACTAGATGAAACCATGTAGAGAAAGTGAAGGATCATGGCTAACCCTGCAGACTTCTCTTGCTGTAAGAACTCTCTTCTGGCCTTCTGCCTCCCATCTGAATCTAATCATGGCTCTCAGGCCTAAAGAACTACATACATAATTGATAACTTAACAACAAAGGCAGGCCTTACAAACAGGTTCATCAGGTGAAGAGATACTCCCATGATTCAGTCAACGAGCAGTTTATTACATTGAGATGTCTCTACTTGTTGATGGATTTCTGAGAACTAGGGACTGTTTGGAATTCTGGCAATTACAGTCAAAATTTAACCTATTTAAATTATGAGACAAGAAATGAGAAAATGAAGAGTTAAATACTTTCTGAGCTACTCATTGAGGGCTCGAGTAATATTCAGAAGGTAATTATTAGTATGAATTTAATATAGTATTACAAAGACTTGAAGGAATGCATGTGCAAATTTGTTCTTAACTAAATGACAAACAGCTAATAAATGGAAGTATGACCAAATCAAGAGCTTAGAAATGTGTACAGTTATCACAACTAATAACAAAAGATGAATTAGAGAATTAAAATACATATAATTATAACAAATAAGAAAACTTTCCACAAATAATATGAATATGAGTTTGTAAAATTTTTACACAAAAGTGATTCTTGTGTGCAGCACTTGGAGAGAAGTTATAAATATTCTTAAGGGGATAGCATTTTCTCCCATTAAATGAGGAAAGAAAATCAAAGCATCATATAACTTGAAAAATGATCCAATAGGTAACCAATGTTTTAACACTGCATATATATATTTTTTCTTTTTTCTTTTTTTTGTACGGTCAGGCACCGGGAATCAAACCCAGGTATCTGGCATGGCAGGCGAGAATTCTACCACTGAGCCACCATTGCACCACCCAAAACTGCATAATTTTTTAATGTTTTTGAATGTGTATGCATATAAGTCTTCCTTTAGGAAAATTTCATAAAATGCTATTTATTTAGTGGTTCTGGTGCATCATAAAATTGAGCTTTAGGGCTAGAAATGTCTATAGATAAATTGCTAGTTTCTTGTGCTTCCTTTAGGAAGAATTCATTTCTTTATCATATACTAAAATAAAGATGATACTATTCTGAAATTCTAGAATGCATTTATCACTTCCCCAATGTATGATGTGATGTTAATATTTTATAAAATGAGGAAAATATTCTGGGTGATTTACAAAAACACATTGCTTTGTTTGTTTAAAATGGTCAATGAAACCCAAACCCTTTATGAAGTTTGTAATATTTTCTTACTACCACTACTGTTTATTTACTGAAGTAAGTGACTTCTGTAATTTAAACCCAGGGTTAGGCAGACTTAAGTTAGATTTGCTTTCCAAAAATCCCTTACCTCTTGCCCAAATAACTGAAATGTATAGCTAAGTAAATTTTCTCCCATAGATACACTCATAAACAAACTTCTGCATTGTATATTTATAATAACTAATAAACACTAGTAATTTATAAACTTTTAACATAAGTTAAAATTTGTTAGTCTTCCAAACATTTAAAGGTAATAAGAAAAGATAAAATTTGGTCTAGTGACCTAATCACACACAATTATCAGGAAATAAAAATAATAAAAACTATTTTGCTGTGCTTTTAGACTCTGTTCTCTTTCAGATCCAGTTAGAAATTTGAGTGATTTACGGAGTAGACATAGATATTCTCGAGCTATTAACACACATTAGGTCATGAAATGGAACTTATGGTATATAAGATTAGAAGGAAAACTAAATAATTCCAGTCCAAATACAGATGAGCTGCTCAAGAATCTCCACCTTTAAAGAAATGGGAAACAGAACATGGCAATGTTCATTTATGTTATGCAAACAAAGCAAATCAAAACAAAACAAAAACAAGTGTAGAGGTCTCTGGGAGTCTAGGATTAACTATAGCACTTCCCTCACCAGGTAGAACCAAGTTCAAATCTGCAGAACTGAGTTGGCAAAGATATTAACAAAGATGGAAAGCAAAGAAAAAGTGAGTTCCTGAAAGACACCTGATTGGAGAGGGATAACAGATATAGAGTAGAGTAATGAAATGGAAGCAAAGATCTTTGGATTGGACTGAAGACATCATTTTCTATCTTTTCTCCTAAGCTACCATTATTTGGTAGTATCTTAATGGTCTGGTATCTTCAGATTGGCTCAATGCCATAAGTGGACCCATGGTGCTTTTGGACTAATGATAAAAGTGAGAATTCTGGGGCAGAAAAATCTTCATTACATAAATGGTTATATGCAAATACCAGGGTGCAGATGGAATCAAAGTTGTCATAATACTAAAATATTCACTGGGGCATGGACTACCTATGAAATAAGGCCTTTTTCAAATACTGCTCATCCCACTTAACCCTTAAATCTACCCTCACTTTCCAAGTAGCTGATGTGTAGGACATACTTAAGCTGATTTGTAGAAATTGTAAAAATACAAAAAAATAATGCTCAAGTTACCAGTAGAACACAGCTGCCCAGCAAAATTGCAAATCCTGCAAAAGTTATAGGATATCTTGAAAATCAGATTATACCACACAGAACTTTGGCAAATGAAAATCTGGCAACGAGACAAGCTAAAAATTGAAGTAGAAACCCATGATATAAATGAGGATATGATGAGATGTTGAAAAGAAGATGGGTTGATTATCAAACAATTAATGGAATTCACTGATAAAATCATTGACATTATTCTTCAATATTGATCATCTTGATGCCTTGCTATGAAAAAATTCAGCTGTATAGTTTATTATTTTATCATTATATATTATCAAAATTTTGTCAAAGGACTATTACAACCAAAAAATTCACATTTGCTATTTTTATGTAGTGCTGATATTTATATGACACTTACTTGTTACTAAGTCTTAGGCTTATTTCTTTGATTTTCAAAGTGTAGTCCCTGACATCATCCGACAGCTTGTTAGAAATCCAGAAGAGTAGGCCTGACCCTAAACTTTTACTAACTCAGTTTCTCCATTTTAATAGGATCTCCAAATGATTCATCATCACAATAAATGTTAAGACTCTCTAAGACAGCGGTTTCAGTCTTCTTTGCACACAAAGCATATCAGATTCCTTGTTAATAGCTCGTCATGGGTAAATTGTACACGCTGCTCAAGTGATTCTAATGTATCTAGGGTGAGAATGCTTTTCGGTAAAACTACTTGCGAGCAAGCCATGTCTTAATTAATTTTATGACCGTCCCAAAGGCCCAAGAAAATGTCTTGGCATAAATTAATGGGTCATTGTCAGAACCAGAAAAGCATTTCCTAAGCTCCTAAAACACGGCTTGATATAACTTGAATTACAAACGGTTAACTGAATTTTGAGATTTCAATTCTAAAATGCCTTCCTTGCTTGGCTTTTAAGGCAGAAGCTGTAAAGGAAACACAAACCTGAGTGCCCATGAATAAAGCACACTGACCTAGAGTTAAAGCCGACAGTGTCCTTTTCTTTATGAAAATAATAGTTTTTGTCACTGGCTTTATCAGGTGAAATCAAACAGATAAATAACCAAGAATTCTTCAAAGATAAAATGCTTTTTATGTAAGAACAAAACTACTACCTCAGCAATATTGCTCCATTGAGCAAATTATTCAGACTGCACAAAACAGGGACTAAAATCTACAGAAAATATATTTACAAGAACCCAAAGCTGGATTCCCTTTGTCCTTAATTCATATTTATTCCCCATTTGTAACTTTTTTGATTGAGGTAAGTAAAATATCAATTTAACTTAAACGGAAGTAAAATATTAATCTTTAAGATTAAAAAAATCACTTATAAAGTGCACACATTTTTATTCAGTTAAATTAATTAGGGAAAAAATGCTCAGAATGAAATGGGTTAGCTCTAAATTGTCACTGAGCTAGAAAATATACAAAACAATTCATATGATTTTATTACATAGCCCGCTATTTCTTTCTAAGAATGCATACATATAAATAGCATAGATTTTAGAGCAAACTGTTTGTAAAAATATGCTTCTGCAATTTTTCTCACAAGTTTCTCTACCCTAAAAATTGCAAAAATAGTTAATACAGTAATTCCTATGGCTGCCTCCCTGGCATTATTTATGCTGTAAAGTAATAAAATATTGTCAACTGAATTTTAAAGAACTGAATGCTAGACAGAAAATTGTAGCCCACTTAGGAATGAGTTCACAGTGACAGAATATATTTCCCTTGTGAGTCCAGACTTTGTCAGTGAGGAAAGGCTTTTAGTTGCTTCCATTCTGGACTCGAATCTCTAAAGAAAAAGGTACTTACTGAAACTATTATTTGAGTCACTTAAGATATATGGCTCTAACTATCAGTACTTTCTCTATTTTTCACTTCAAAGATGAACAGATGGGAGCTATTCCTCTCCCCCCAAAATCTGGGAATGTTTCTTACACGTGGGAAAAGCTGAAAGAGAGAAAGAAAATCAATGATCTCTCAATTTTTGTTGTGACAGGGGTCATTTCTTTTGTCCCAATTTTTAAATGTCTGCTCTCACCTAAAATAGGCATTAAAAACAAAAGAAGCTCCCCCCATATCCTCAATTTCATAATGAAATCTTGAAACTTGATGGAGATCAGAGAATGAGCACTATTTCATTTGTGCTTCTTTCAAGATAATCATTTTTCCAGAAGTTTATGGGAGAAAACTGATTTTCCATCGAACAGACCCAAAGTGCCTTAAACAAAATGGATATTTATGAATAAGCCTCTTAGGGCTACAGATTCATCATTTTGCTTTGTTTCTCTGAGAAGCTCAAGAGTGTTCTGTGATTTACTAGCTGGAGAGTAATTCATTTATTGCTGACAGCTGGACCCTGAACAAGGCCCCAGCACAAAGAGCGGTGCAGAATGGGACTGAATAAAGGAATCATAACTCTTTTTCTGAATCCTCATTGTTTAAACAATAGGCTTCAAATTCAGATTTTATAAATTGTCATGTTTCTGACTGATTGTCTTGAAATTCTAATGATCCACTTTATCATGGAGTCTGAAATTTCTCTTCTTTCTGTTTGGTCTACTGTGTTCTTGGTCTACTGCTTGCCTTGTTTTGTCTCCTGAAACTTAATTGGTAATATTCTGGATCTGTCCTCAGAGGACTGCTCACTTAGTTTCAGGCCTTCACCTCCCCCTTGACTGTTGGCATCTGTTAGGAACCTAGATCCTGGCTCACTTTACCTCCTTTCCTCTTCATTCATAATTTATCTGTGAATATCAAATTATTCTATGCCCAACTGTGTTTTGTTTTCATGATTTGAACATAAATATAATGCATTGTTCTCATAATTCCTGGCACTATTTTCTACATAAAACACTTTAAAGTGTTTATGAGAATAGGTACAGTCTGATGCTGAAGAAGGAGGTGACTCAAGTTGAGGAAGAAAAGCAAAAGAATTTGGAAAGCAACAAGTAAGGAAATTTCCAAACATTAAGTAAAAAGAATATAATATATTTTAGAGGAGGTCATTTTTTTCTAAAATGCTATCCTTTATGCCCTTTAAAAAAACAACTTTAAAAATGGAAGAAAAATAAGTAAGAACATTAGTAGTTGGCTGAACTTCTTGGAAGTATCTAGGGGAAAAAGTAGAAATAAGTAGAGCATATGCAGCATCTTATCTCAGAAAGCCTATCAGAAATAAAAAGTTTTATAGCACTTTTAGCTTTGTGGATATTTTAGCAAAATATGGGTCCATGGTGTTGGACCCAAACACGATGACAGCCATCTCACTTACTAATAGAAGGACCAGAGTGTACTGCTATGGGTCACTAGAAGCCAACCATCCTTCTTTCTTATAAGAAATTGTGTATTGTATAAAATTTGCCCATCTAGTGAGACTTCCATAGAGTTGGGTGACATCAACTAATTTTACATAGGAAATATATATATTTCAGGCTTGCTTTTAGAATGTATCTAGGGCAGGCCATTGTGGCTCAGCAGGCAGAGTGCTTGCCTGCCATGCTGGACACCCAGGTTCGATTCCTGGTGCCTGCCCATGTGGAAAAAAAAAAAAAGAATGTATCTATGCTAATTCTTCACACTATTTACAAAAGGAAAGAGGAACATAGGATTCCCTTTCATAACAGTTCAAATCCATTTCATATGATGGAGAGAATACTGTTATTTGGGGTAAAAAAAGTTATAATCAATTGAATATGATGGCAGAAATTTGAATAAAAAGAAATAAGTATCCTCATATGTTGTCTATGTAAACTCAGATGTTTGAGCAAGGACCAAGAAAATTTTATTTCTCAAATAACTCATTCTAAATTATAAGTAGCAGAATTAGGGAAAGTGACAGTGGTAGAATTGCTTTTGGGACTTCCATAATCCTCCCATAAAATCAGTCAGAGCAACTACTACACAGAGAAAACAAAAATCCATGGAAGCATTTAAAACAAAACAAGATAACAATGAATCCCATAAACTCAAAAATGCAAGTGGAGGGCGGCTGCCGTGGCTCAGCAGGCAGAGCTCCCACCTGCCGTGCTGGAGGTCTGGAGTTTGATCCCTGGTGCCTCCTGCCCATATGCAAATTAAAAAAAAAAAATGCAAGTGGCTAAGGAGCAGCAAGATGCAGCATTATCAGCATCAGTAGGGGAAGAAGCACAGATAAACAGAAGAACATGGGGCACACGAGAACAGGAGAACCCTAAAGTAGGCAGCAGGTAATTCACTGGCTTTAAAACACAGTAGGTGAATTTGAGAACTGCTTCCTACCCTTTATCAGGTAACCATGATGGACCAGGTGATTTTCACAGGGCTGGAACAATGTAACCTCTAAAATCTCTTAAAATTGGGCCATCAGTGCTCCTTCCAGGACTGGACTCAACAATGAAGATAAATTGGTACAAATGGAATAAAAACTTAGCAGGAGAAACAGGGTTAAAGAAGGACCATAGATCCAGGAACTCTTCAAAAGTAAGCTCCTGTATTTTTAAACATTATATGAAATCTGAAGAGGAAGCTCTGTAAAGTGAGAAAAACCACCTGAGCCATGCCTCCTTCTAAAAGTTCAGGAACTTTTGCATAAAAAAGAACTGAAAATCATTATGGCCAAATCCTGTATAAGTTACTACTAAAAGAAAAAGATAATAAGAAGCAGAATAACATTTTATAGAAAATGAAAGTATGATAGAAAGACATTAAAAAACACATCATAACTGTAATGTCTTATACTCTTCAAAATAAAGCAGCACATTGTATACATTAAAAAAAGCATTTGAAAGGTGAAAGAACAAAAAATCAGAATTTTCAAAACTCAAAAATAAATGAGAGATGAGAAGAGAGAAATAAAAGAAAAATCATTTTATAAATTATAACAACTAGAAAGAACAGAAAAGTAAAGAAACACAATAAAAAAACTCAATACCTTAAGAAGTAAAAAAAATCAAATACTTTAAGAAAGGAAAAAGGAAAAAAAATTCAAGAGATAAAAAATATTGAAGAAAAAGTGAATATATTGAAGACTGGCAATATACAAACAATAGGAGGTCTTAAGAAGAAATCCAAAACATGGGACAACAGTTAATAATCAAATTATATATATATGAAATATATATATATTTCATTTGATTTAAAAAATGAAATACTTGGCAGGCCACAGTGGCTCAACAAGACCTGGGTTCGATTCCCAGTGCCTGCCCCTGCAAAAAATGAAAAAAAAAAACAACAAAAAAAGAAATACTAAAGACATGAAACCATACATTGAATTGAAAAAGCATACTCTGTACCTGAAAATGAAAATCCAGAATGAACAATAAGCTATATACCAGAAAAATTCTGGATGGTAAAGGAAAAGGAAAGTAAACATCCTTTGTGGCAAAAGGGACAGACAAATATGTTTAGAAATAGTTCCTGTCCTAATACTGATCTGTATAATGTTAAAAGTTATAATTCATGGAAACAATCAAATTTACTTGTCAGTTACACCACTTTACTCTAAGGTGTCTCTAAAAGTACAAGTGGTCAGCTATAAATCAAAACTTCATCTAACAAAAGTGCTTTAAAAGAGAATAAAGGCAAGAATAGAAAATTATGTTC
This sequence comes from Myrmecophaga tridactyla, assembly GCA_004026745.1. NCBI lineage: Eukaryota > Metazoa > Chordata > Mammalia > Pilosa > Myrmecophagidae > Myrmecophaga > Myrmecophaga tridactyla. The sequence goes on along the minus strand of PVIY010023163.1, from coordinate 17,617 downwards.
TACCTGTTAACATAACTGGTAAATGTGTAAAAAAGTAAAACAGGACAAAATTGCTATAGGTTGTAGTTGATGAGCACAAAATTTAAAAAAAAACTGTCAATTTTTTTATTTCTGAAGTAAATTCATTAGATAATGCTTATAAAAAATTAAAGCTTCAAGTGTTAGCTCTTACAGCAATCACATTTACTCCTATGCTTTAATTGTTATTTCTAAATTCTGAGATGCTTTGCTCTTTTTTATAACCTAGTAGTTCACAAGAGCTTTAAGTGTCTGTGTGATACCCAAGTGTGCTGGTTTGAAAGGAAGTATGCCCCCTAGAAAAGCCATGTTTTGGTCAAAATCCCATTTCATATAGGTAGAATAATCCCTATTCAATACTGTATGTTTGAAACTGTAATCAGATCATCTCCCTGGATGATGTGATTTAGTCAAAAGTGGTTGTTAAACTGGATTAGGTGACATGTCTCCACCCATTTGGGTGGGTCTTGATTCGTTTACTGGAGTCCTACAAAAGATTAAACATTTTGGAGAATGGGAGATTCAGAGAGAGCAGAGAAAGCTGCAGCACCATGAAGCAAAGAGTCCATGAGCCAGGAACCTTTGGAGGTGAAGAAGGAAAATGCCTCCCAGGGAGCTTCATAAAACCGGAAGCCAGGAGAGGAAGCTAGCAGACGACACCGTGTTCACTATGTGCCCTTCCAGCTTAGAGAGAAACTCTGACTGTGTTTGCCGTGTGCCTTCTCACTTGATGGAGAAACCCTGAACTTCATCGGCCTTCTTGAACCAAGGTATCTTTCCCTGGATGGATGCCTTTGATTGGATATTTCTATAGACTTGTTTTAATTGGGATATTTTCTTGGCCTTAGAGCTATAAATTAGCAACTTATTAAATTCTCCTTTTTAAAAGCCATTCCGTTTCTGGTATGCTGCATTCCAGCAGCTAGCAAACTAGAACACCAAGGCTCACAGTTAAAGTTCTGCAGTTTTAAATGTCAGCATTACTCCATACAGCAACATACAAATGATGCTGATCTAGTTAGGACTAAGATAAATATAATATTGTCTATATTCTAAAACTTAAACTTCTCTGTGAGACCAAAAAAAGGCCAGAGTATTTTAGCAAAAAAATAAATACATGCATTTGCAAACTCCCTTAAACTAAAAACAAACAAATAACATAAAACTATTAAACTTACCCACCTGGGGAATTCTTTCTAGTCACTTAAGTAACGAGGGCTCCCAATTTAATAAACCAAAAGCCCTGGCCCCAGGAACTTTTAGCTCAGAAAGCAAAACTAATTGCCCTCACCTGATCTCTACAACTAGGAAAAGTGAAAAGGCTGTGCCTTCCTTCTCCTGCATGGTCCTGTAGCAGTGTAGAAAGACTGAAGTTTTCTCCCGAACCCCACAAGAGATACTCAATTTTTTAAAAACAATGTTCTTACCAACAAAAAATAGTGGTAATTAGTTGCCCTGGCTGTCAAAAAAAATAATACTAACAACCTAGAGGGAATAACTGGGCTAACATGGCAGCCAAAGCTGCAGCCAAATCAATAAAAAAAAAATTCATAATTTTTATTGTTCTTTAAGGGCAAATTTAGTGAAACAGAGATTTTTGTTTTTTTACAGAAAACTTATAATGCTGAATAATACAGTATGTTTGGAGGCTACTCCTTCGATTCATGTGACTTACCAGTGGTTTTATCTACCATTGTTTTTGTACCAATTGTGCAAACATCAACACAGTAAAAAGGGTAAATGATGTGTTAATACTATTATAAAAATAATTGTTAACTTGCAGACATTCTCAAAGGGTTTTACAAACCTCCAAGGTATGCAGTCCACAATTTGAGCTTGGTGTCTTAGTGAAATTAAAAATTCCCAAAACTGAGTAGGCCCCAATGCATAGTCAAATATGCAGCATCTTCAGATGTCTTCAAGGAATGCTAATTTGATAAATATTTTTATATTCCTAACAAAATCCTAATATTCTATTAGCAGAATAGGGCTGAAGTAAGAGACATTCTACCTTTGCTTTCCCTTTCTGTGAAAGGCCATATAAAAGGCTGTTTTTAGGGTCTGTTTGCTGTATTCAGATTTTTTTCTTCAATTCCATCAAGTCGTTAATTTATACAAGTTGAAAACATACATTAGTAAATATCTATTTTTATTAATATAGATGCATTTATCAATAATTAGTCATATACCTTATTTTCTATTGATATTCATAATTAGCCATTGATTATTGAATATGCATATATCTGAAGAAATGAAAAAGATTTGAATCTTGATTCTATAACTTTCTGTGTGACTTTGGAGAAATTACTCTGCCTATTTATTTCTCAGTAGCTGCATATGTAAAACAAGGATTCTAAGAGTACTACCATCATAAAATTATGGTAAAGTTTATGCCAAATGCTTATCTCAGTGCCTAATTCATGGAAACACCCCAATTATTAATTCTTAATATTTAATCCACTATCCGCTAAACTCTTCAATCATCCCATTGTATTGCTTTGCTTTTCCTTATCTCCTAAATATTACCTCTATGAAGAATTAAAATCTACAAGATATTAAACAGTAGTACATGTATGCACCATTTTAGGGAGTTCAAACCGATTTGATACAGGGATGTTTGTATAAAAACTATAGAAGGGCTAAAAGATTAAATGGGATCTCTGAGGTAGCCCAGAGACTGGTAAATGCAGAAAGGAGCTCTCAGCCTTTCTAACAGGAAGAAAACAAAAGTGAGGAGATGGTGCTGAGAGACTACTCGCCACCAAAATTTTGTAGAAGGAAAATACGGTCTTACCTAAAAAACAAGTAATGCAAACATGTTGTTTATGTTTGAGAGAAAGTCTACTGAGACTCCAATAAGACTGTAAGCTAATATTCCTGGCTGGTGTGTGCCTAACCCCTGAGTAATAGCTTTAGCCTAAGAGCCCAGCCTGCCATACATCCCTGAGCAGCAATCTCCCTGCATATCTCTGGAGAACACTCCATTGTGTTGTCTGTGGACCACTGCAGGCAGGCTATGAGACAATTCCAACTTCCTTGTTCAAACAGCAGGGAGATATCTTATAGGCAGATGACAGAGACATACTCCGTAAGACAGTAGCAAGTGAAGACAGAGAGTGTGAGAGAGTGCACTCATCACCCTTCCTCAGCCCCTTTAGTTCACTCTCGCTTTACTCATTGACTGAAATTACCACAAATGTCGCACTATGTGATGTGTGGGTCACCAGTAATTTTTCTCAGTCTTGCCTCTTCTTTGACATAACAACTCAACTCCCCAGATCTATGGTTTTTATGATAATCTCAAAGTAGTGCTCAGAATAGGACACCATGCCACTGATGAAACTGCCCGTTCTTCTGCCTAAAACATCTGAAGCTACTGAATGCCCACAGGTACCTGGCACTACTTGCGCACCTCAAAACACTGACTGACAGTCTTGTATTCATAAGCTTACTGGTACTATGCTTAGCAGTCCACTTTTACCAGCGTGTTGCTAAAACTTAATCAAACAAAATTGACTTATCTGTGACTCTCATAGGCAGAACATAACTGGAAGCCAGCTGCCAAAGAAGTTGGGAAACAGAGTTTGCAGAGTTCTAAACACTGTAGTATAAAGTTGAACCCAGCACGTCAGAAATGGAAGTAATGGGAAATAAGCAAATGAAGGGAAGAAAAGAGTAAATATAAGTACAGCAACTACGTATGATGCAGTATAGTTTAGTAATATCCATTGGCAGGCTCTCATCCCCACAGAATCTAATCATTTTAGAATTACTGCCTTCTCAGAAGACCTTAGGAAACTGGAGTTTAAAAAAAATGAGAGAGAAGTGGGGGGGAAGGAGGGAAGGTGGAAGGGAAAGAAGGAGGAGGGAGAAGGGGGAAGGAAGGAAAGAACAAACGAATGAAGGAAGGAAGTTAAAATGAGCCAAGACCCTGATAACAAAAGACTCAATTTAGTCATTTATTTATTTGTCATATATTTTATCAAGTACTTGCAAAAAGCCAGGCATTGTGCTATATGTTGCTGAGTGATATATTGATAGATTGAATAGGTAGTTTGTTTTCTAAGAGTCAAGAAGTGAAAAGCAAGACATGTTCACAAATAACTATAATCTTGAATAGTATATAAAAAGCTTTGTAAGTAGTACAATATATTTTGTGAGTAGAAGAATAGGTACAATTTTGATGAGTAGATATGAGAGGAAAGATATAGAGTACAGTTTGAGCAAAAGTAGAGTTCAAGGCTTATTTGACAGACAGATTCATCAGTTTATTTTTGCTCCAAATAGCTAAAATAGTCTCCAATCACTAGCTGCCTTACTTTTCAGTTAATTTCTTTAAGGATTCTTTTTTCCAGGAACACCAAATTGATCCTACAATAAAATATTAGAATTAAGAAATAATTCCCATTTTCTCCCTATCAGTATTTTCCTTGAGTAAAAGTTTATTGTAACTGAAATGCAGAATAAAAAAAATTGTAATTTTTTCCTAGTTATAAAAAATTACATATCTTTCTAGTATATAATTATATCTAATTATGTTACTCATTTCTAATCAAAACATGCTCATTGCAGAAAATGTGAGAATTACAAGGTGGGACATCTTGATTGTCTCCAATTTATCACTAATATAAACAGGTGATAAAATACATTTATCCAATAATTAATTCCTTAGATTAAAATTCTAGGAGTGTAGAAAATGCTTAAAGAAGAACATGATTAAATTTGTTTTGTTTATAGCCAGTTCAATTTACACTACCATAAATGATGGTTCTTTTGTGCTGGGTTTAATTTTCATTATTTAAAAAAAACACATCTATATTCATAAGCATTGCTTTGCTTTTAAGTCTAATTAAAATGTGATATGATAACAACTTTCATGAGGTGATATGGGAATTTTTCATTTTACTTTTGCCCTGGAAAAGTCTTCAAGATGGCATGGAAATTAATGTTTGAAGGAAACAAAAGTTCTCATGAAACTATTTATTCCTGAAGATATTATCAGGGATAATGTTCTTTGTCTGAATTTGAGTTTAATTTTGACAGCAGGCTTTTCTATTTTTCAAATTTATTTATTTGTTTTTGTTTTTCCTGTAAGTTCATGTTTAGTACTTAACATTTTCCTTAAAAATCATTTGATCATACATTTTTCAATTGTGACAAATATCTTTATGTAGTACCCTGTAGAATTTTTAAAGAGAATGTCATTGATTAGATATGCTTCCTATATGTTTTATACTTGTGTATCTACCATTTTTCTTAAATATGCTTTCTAGTCATTTAATTTTCATTTTTAAGTTGATTCATTTCAATATTTTACTATTGAGAGTTTTAATATTTTCTATTTAAATATTTTAAAATGTAAAGCAGTTTTAATATTTTCTATTATTATTATGGCCATTTAAAATATATGGATGTCCCCTTTATTTCACAAAATAATTAACTTTCTTCAGCATAGTTTTCTCTTTGCACCTTCATTCTGCATTCAGGAAGAATAATACAAATAATCTCCCATATGATTGACTGAATATCCCATAATGTTTAACTTGCTTCTTACTGTTTCTAATGATCTAAATTCCCATACTCACTATGCCAGTTTGAAAGGATTATGTGCCCTAGAAAAGCTATGTTTTAATCCTGATCCATCCTGTGGAGACAGCCTTTTCTTTCAATCCCTATTCAGCACTATAAATTGGGAGCTTGATTAGATCATCTCCATGAAGATGTGACTCACCCAATTGTGGGTATTAACCTTTTATTAGAGAGATGTGACTCCACCCATTCCAAGGGGCTCTCGATTAGTTTACTGGAATCCTGAAGAGGAAACATTTTGGAAAAAGCTTTAGAGCCATGAGAACCACAAGAGCCCACATGGCCAAAGACCTTTTGAGATGGAGAAGGAAAATGCCCCTGGGGGAGCTTCATGAAACCAGAAGCCTGAAGAGAAAGCTGGCAGATGTCACCATGTTCGCCGTGTGCCTCAACTGGAGTTGAGAGAGAAACCCTGAACTTCATTCGCCTTTCTCAAGTGAAGATAACCTCTCGTTGGTACCTTAATTTGGACTTTATTATAGACTTGCTTTAATTGGGACATTTTCACAGCCTTAGAACTATAAACTTAATAAATTCCTCCTTGTAAAAGCCATTCTGTTTCTGGCATATAGCATTCTGGCAGTTAGCAAACTAGAATATTAACTTATTATTTCTTGTCTTTTTTCTCATCCTCTTTGCATTTAAATGAAAACAAAAATCTTGTTATGCTAACACCTACTTAGTCAAAAAGAGGACATGAAAAATAGTCCCTAGAGTATACCTCTCCAAAAGATTTTTCAGGCCCATCTATCCCATTCACTTCCAGGTTATATTCTCACATGTAAATTACTATACTTTCTTTATTTTATTTCTGCCTTTTGCTATCATGATCAGTAGTAGTGGGAAATTCTGAGCTGTGCATGATCCAGCTACATTAGAAAGGAGCTCTGATATAATATAGGAATTTGTTTCATTCCAGCAGTCAGTGAAGTGAAAGCATAGAGTATATGGTTCCATCAAGTAAGAATGAATTAATGGACATCCCCTAAACCCATCCTCTTCAGAAAACAACTATTCTTCTTCAGATCTTCATCAGAAATTTGTGTAGTAATATCTTCATTGGTATGTTATATATAATTGTGACCAATGATGCAAAAATATGCATTTCTTCATTACCCTCTTATAATAGCACTAGAAATTTTTAAATGTTGATAAAATTTTTTTGTAGAAAATAAACCCATCCTTCCATTATCTGATCTGTTTAGTGTCATTGTGGTTATATTTTTTTGGCTTAGCATTTTTTACCTACTTTTGCTATTTGCTTAACAGTTTCATGAAAAAAAAATCACTTGACAGAAGTTAGGTCTATTTTTTTTCCCTTCATTTTCTAGTTAGTGATTTAAAAAAGCAGAAAGAAATGGAAGATGAGAAAGAACTTTGGCTTCATTGCATATAAAATTGGAAAACATTCCTCTACATTCATTTCCTAAACTCTCAAAACCTACATTTAGTTCATTAAAGCCCAGCTATGTTGTGCTATTAGGCTTCTAGTTAGTGTATGGTTTATATTTCCTAGGACAGTCCCTGTATGCATTTGTATATGATTGATTAATGTCCTGATATTTTATCATATACAAAAAAATTGATTTTAATAATATTTCCACACAAAGGTCCAAAATTAGCTGTGATATAGATGAAACAAGAAATTACAGCTACTCAGATCCTCTGTATATAGTGGTTATTCTAGTTTGCTGGTTGCAGGAATGCAACACACCAGAGACGGATTGGCTTTTAATAAAAGGGGATTTATTTCATTAGTTCTTCAGAGGAAAGGCAGCTAACTTTCAACTAAGGTTCTTTCTTATGTGGGAAGGCACAGGGTGACCTCTGCTGGCCTTCTCTCCAGACCTCTTGGTTCCAACAACTTTCCCCAGGGTGATTTCTTTCTGCATCTCCAAAGGCCTGGGCTGAGCTGCGAGTGCTGAAATGAGGTATGCTGAGCTGCGTGGGCCATGCTACATTGAGCTCTCTCATTTAAGCACCAGCCAATTAACTCAAATATCATTTATTGTAGCAGGCATGCCTCCTAGCCAACTGCAGATGTAATCAGCAACAGATGAAAGATATAGGTGTATGCTTGGATGATATTACAATTTTTTCAAGTATTCAATTTATGTTCTTTTCCTTTGCTTAGTCTTTCAGTTCTCCACTTCCCTTATTGAATATATAAGGCTTTACATATCAGTTTTAATTTGGAATTTGGCAGATCTGATACTTCTACAATAAGGAGAGCTAAATAATGCTCAGTGAGCATAGAAATGCAATCATCACTAAATGAAATGAAAAATAAATGTTTGACGTGTCTGTTAATTCTTTTAAGAAAGAGTATTCCAAGCTGCATATGGAAAAGATTCCAAATGTTGAAAGTGAATGTCAAAAGACTTCATTAGGGCGGCTGCCGTGGCTCGGCAGGCAGAGCTCCGACCTGCCATGCTGGAGGTCTGGAGTTCGATCCCTGGTGCCTCCTGCCCATATGCAAATTAAAAAAAAAAGACTTAATTAGTGGGATATCAAAAACTAGTTTTCAGAGCTGAGAGAATGACCTCTAGAACCTTAGAGATAAATCAGTAATATGTAAAGTCCTAAGGTAATGTAAAAAAGACTGCTTCAATTTACAGAGTGCTTTGTGGGTGATAATTTTAAAATTCAGATAGTTGTATAATTTTACCTATTTCAAGTTCAAATTCAAGAGGAGACAATATATCTTGAATTTCGGTTGTATACAAATAAAAGTTTCCAAAGAAACTTTTTTGGAATAGATTAATGAGTATTTATTTTTAGTGAAACTTTTTATTTTGACATTATAGTTTCATAGGTTTATTAGCTAGGGTTCTCTAGAGCAACAGAATCAGCAGGAGATATCTGTAAATATAAAATTTATAAAAGTGCCTCACATAACCGAAGGAATGTAGAGTCCAAGGTCTGTAGGGCAGGCTGCAAGCTTGTAACCTATGAAGCTCCACAACAAACACCACAGGAGAATTTGTAGAAGCTGAAGCAGGAAGAGTGACTTTCTCTTCTGAATCCTCCTTAAAAGCCTTCTGGTGATTAAGTGTCACTTATTGCAGAAGACTCTCCCTTTAGCTTATTACAAATGCAATCAGCTGTGAATACAGCCAACATAATCATGATTGAAGTCCATGAAATGTCCTCATAGCAACAGACAGGCCAGCGCTTGCTTGACCAAATGACTGAGCATCACCACCTGGCCAATTTGACACATGAACCTGACCATGACAGTCCACCCCTTGTCAATTTGGCAGCTATACACATCACCTTAAGCCATACTTAATCTTTAAATAGAAAACAATAATAGACACATTTTTTTCCTTGCCTAACAATACTCAACTGTTCAGTGTACAACTGGAAATTCATTAAATATTCCCAGAATAGGGTAAAAGTCTTGGGTAATATTCATTCTTAAACTTGATATCTTACAACTTAAATACTGTAAGCATGAACAAAACAGCATTATAGTCCTCATTTCTGTAACTGATTATGTGTCTGTGGTTCATATTTATCACTACCTTCTTCCACTACCCATTCCATGTTCCCTTTACCCTCAGCAAGCACTTCAGCTGGCTGTGGTTTTTTGCCTTGTGGGGTGCCCCAAACCTTCACTCCTGAAGTTTGGGAGCCATTGGTAGTCCAGCCTGGAATTGGGTTGTTGCAGTTTTTCATTGATTTTAATCACAGTGCATGGTAGTACTAAAAGATGCCCTAGGGGATCTCCTATATTCCAGGAAAACTCTTCTTTACCTCCATGGTGTAGTTGCAGTCCTACTTCCCCCTAATAGACAGAGTCATTAACCCCATCCAGTAAAGTAATCCCCTTCTTGGCTTGTTGATCCAAGAGCATGGGTAGCCCAAAGTGACCAGGTGGCAGTCTGAGATTCCAGTTCAAATGGAATCATTGTTTCTCCTGGTGAAGGCACTCCCCCTTCTGGAACCAAAACCTGTAGACCAGCCAAGTCCAAGGTCACAGGGACAGGAAAAAAACATTCTGAGTGGATCATTAGGGATAATAGTGTGTAGTGCTATTCCTATTTCCACTCCTTGGTTCCTGGACCCATGGGAGAGACAGCACCATACAGTGGATGCTGATTCAGAACATACACAGCCTCCTGGAGAACATCACCCCAGCCTTCAAGGTATTGCCACCTAGTTGTCACTGTAATTGAGTTTTCAAAAGGCCATTCCACCATTCTATCGATCCATCTGCCTCTGAGTGATGGGGAACATGGTAAGACCAGATAATCCCATGACCATGTGCCCATTCCCACACTTCATTTGCTGTGAAGTGGGTTCCCTGAACAGAAGCAATGCTGTGTGGAATACCATGACAATAGATAAGGCATTCTATAAGTCCATGGATGGTAGGTTTGGCAGAAGCACTGCGTGTAGAGAAAGCAAATCCATATCCAGAGTGTGTCTATTCCAGTTAGAACAAATCACTGCCCCTTCCATGATTGGATTGGTCCAATGTAATCAACCTGCCACCATGTAGCTGGCTGGTCACCTTGGGGAATGGTGCCATATTGGGGGCTGAGTGTGGGTTTCTACAGCTGGCAGATTGGGCACTCAGCAGAGGCTGTAGCCAGGTCAGCCTTGCTGAGTGGAAGTCCATGTTGCTGAGTCCATGCATAACCTCCATTCCTACCACCATGACCACTTTGGTCATGAGCCCATTGGGCAATGACAGGAGTTGCTGGGGAAAGAGGCTGACTGGTATCCAAAGAATGGGTCATCTTATCCACTTGATTATTAAAATCTTCCTCTGTTGAAGTCACCTTCTGGTGCTCATTCACATGGGACTTTAGTCTAGTTATAGGTCTGAAAGAAATGAGGGGTGGTGGGGGTGGATCATGAAAAGAATTAGAAGTATCTTCCAAGCCAATTGCTTAAGGGCATTCATTTGCAGTTTCATTTGGTAAAACATGATTAATCACTCTAGGGTTAATCCCTTCAGGTGGAGGTTAGGTGGCCAACTCCTCAGGGCAGGCTGGAAGTGGGGCAGCTATGTCCTCAGGGCAGACTATTACAGGGTTATCTAGAGAAGACTCAGCATGATGTAGGGTATCAACCTCTCCACTGACATCATTATCAATCCATATGTCATCATTCCATTTTTCAGGATCCCACTTCTTTTCAATCAAGGCCCTCACTTTAACAGCAGACACCATGCAAGATTGAGATTTCAGTTTATGTTGTAAAGTTGTTACTCTAACAATGAGATTCTGAGTCTGATTTTCCGAGATTTCAAGTATGCAGCTACAGAAAATAAGATTTTTCCTTCAGAGCACTCAGAAATCTGTCATATGGCACATAAGCTTCTCATTTAAAGCCTTCAGCCCATCCCTTTCACTCATTAATGTATACAGCATATCTAACAACAATCAGCCAACATCTCTATATCTCCTATTTCCACAAAACTCTGTAAAGGTGTCAAAAACATTATCCTCCAGAGCCTGGCTTCATACAAGCAAAGCATTTGAAGAATCTAATAGTGATATTTTGACTATCTCTTTTGCCAGCTCACCCCATGGATTGGCACTGTCATTCTGATTATGGGAAAGAGTCCTTAATACCTTTGAGTCCAAGTTTGAGTCCTTAATACATTTGAGTAGAAAACCAATCATAAAAACCCATTTTTAAGATCCTGTTTCTTAAGAACCACTCCTGGAACCAAGCTGTATTAGCTAGGGTTCTCTAGAAAAACAGAATCAGCAGGAGATATTAGTAGATATAAAATTTATAAAAATGTCTCATGTAACCATGGGAATGTAGAATCCAAGGTCTGTAGAGCAGGCTGCAAGCTTGTAACCCATGAAGGTCCTCAGTGGACTCCACAGGAGAGGCTCACCGGCTGAAGCAGGAAGAGTGACTGTCTCTTCTGAATCCTCCTTAAAAGCCTTCTGGTGATTAGGTTAAGTGTCACTTATGGCAGAAGACACTCCCTTAGCTAATTACAAACACAATCAGCTGTGGATACAGCTAACGTGATCATGATTTAAGTTCATGAAATGTGCTCATAGAAGCAGCAGGCCAGCACTTCCCTGACCAGACAACTGGGCACCACCACCTGGCCAAGTTGACTCATGAACCTGACCATGACAGCAGGTATTTGTAAGAAATAATGCAGAGGGATTCTTTTGTGCTTTACTCATTACCCTCAATGATAATATCTTAAAAAACTATAGTACACTATCACAACCATATTGTCCTTAACACAATCTACTGATCTTATTCAGATCTCCCCAAATTTACTTGTACTCAATTGAGTATCTGGAAGCCTATTTGGCTCTCCACAATTTTATCACATGTAGGGTCATGTGTTTACCACCTGAACCAAGGTACAGAATAATTCTATCACCACAAATATTGCTCATGTGAACCTTCTATAACCACACGTACATCTGTTTCAGGCACACATCTCCACCCCCATCCTTAATCCCTAAGAAACATTAATCTAGTCTCTATTTCTATAATTTTTGTCATTTCAAGAATGCTAATTATATGGAACTGTAGAGTAGGTAAACATTAGGGATTTTCTTTTTTCCTCACTCAACATAATTCTCTGGAATTAATAAAAGTTGTTACTTACATCAATTATTTGCTCCTTTTTATTGCTGTGGTATTCCATGCTACACATGTACTGTTGTTTAACTATTCACTCATTAAAGGAATCTGGATTTTTTCTTGTTTTGGCTATTATAAACAATGCTGTTATAAACATTCATGTGCATGCTTTATAAAACTTCTTGGAAACACAAATTTTAATTTCTGTGGAATAAATGCCAAAAGTCCAATTACTAGGTTGTATGATAATTGCATGATTAGTTGTTTTTTTTGTTTGTTTTTTGGCATGGGCAGGTCCAGGAATCGAACCCAGCTCTCCAGCACAGCAGGTGAGAATTTTGCCACTGAGCCACCACTGTACTGCCCATGATTCATTTTTATATGAAACTGCAAATCTATTTTCCATAGTAGTTGTACCATTTTACATTACCACCAGCAATGGATGAAATATTCAGTTTCTCTAGATCTTTACTAGTATTTAGAGTTTTCTTTTTTTAATCACCTAATAGAATTGTAGTGATACCTCATGTGGTTTTAATTTCCATTTTAATCATGCCTAATAAACATGAACACATTTTCATATGCTTATTTGTTATTTGTAATCTTCTTTGGTCAAATAGCTGTTATGTCTTTTGCCAGTTTTCTAATAGGATTGCTTGTTACTTTACTGTTGAATTTTGAGAGTTCTTTATATATTCTAGATACTAGTCCTTTGCTAGATTTATAGTTTGCAAATATTTTCTCCCAGTTTGTAGCTGTCTATTCATCCTCTTAATTATATCTTTCATGGAGCAAAAGTTTTTGATGCCAGGTATAAGAATTATTTCTTTTGTTCTAGATCTTGAAATTGTTCACCTGTTTTTTCCCCCAAGAATATTGTAATTTTATATTTTACATTTAGATCCATGATCCATTTTTACTTAAGTTTTTATAGGGTGTGAGATGTAGGTACATATAAAAAATATTTATTTTTTTCCTATGTATATCCAATTACTATAGTACCTTTAATTAAAAAGCCTATCTTAACATGCAATTTGTGACAAGAGCTACAGAAATGTGGGGGAATGGAAGGGCATAGGAACTTAGATTATGCATACCATTGAAGATAAGTTGATATATAAACAAATAAGTGTTATAGACTTAGGATGTCAAATTTAAGCCTCTCGGTAACTACAGAAAATGTCAGAAAATATGCAGAAATTAGAGTAAAAATTTTCAAGGATGGGGGCAGGGAAAATAGGGACTTAATACATGGTGGGTATAGAGTTTCTATTTGGGGTGATAGGAATATTTTAGAAATGTACATTATAAACATAAATGACCTTACTGAATGGTCTGTTTAGAAGTAATTGAGATGGGAAAGTTTATGTTGTGTATATATGTACCCACAAGTAATGAAAAGAAAGGGTAACTAAAGAGAAAATAATAATTATATGCCACACATGATCCTGGAGAGGATCTATCAAGGAAGGAAACAAAAGTTCAAAAGGACATTATTGGGACATATACAAATGGGAATATAGACCGTAAAGTTTATATTAGTCCTAAATTTCTTGAACTTGACACCTGCCCTTCAGGTGGCTACATAAGTGAATACCCTTGTTCTTAGGAAACGCAGCTGGCAATATTAAATGTTCATGGAACATGAGGTACACAACTTACTTTCAAGTGCTCAGAAAATGGATGGATAAAAGATAGATAGGCAGATAGATGAGTAGATAGATGGATTGAAAGGACAGATAGAATGACATGACAAATATTGCAAAATGTTAATATTGGTGGATATGGTGGTAGGGGTATGTTAGAGTTATCTATATGGATATGTGTAATTATTACAACTGTCTTGTAAGTTTGAAAGTATTTCAAAATTTAAAGTTTAAAAACAACAAAAGGCTATCCTTCCTCTAGTGCATTGCTTTTGTACCTGTGTCAAAAGTTAATTGGGGGCAGTACAATGGTAGTTCAGTGGCAGAATTCTTGCCCGCCATGCCAGAAACCCAGGTTCAATTCTTGGAGCCTGCCCATGCCAAAAAAAAAAAGTTAATTGGACATATTTGGATGGGTCTGTATCTAGGTTCTCTATTTTGTTCCACTGATGTGTCTATCTTCCCACCAGTACCACATTGTCTTGATTACTGTAGCTCTTATGGAAAGACTTATTATCAAGTACAGTGCTATTCTCATTTATTTTTCAATAAATAAGTTTGTTTTAGATATTCTTGGGCCTGTGCCTTTACATATAAATTTTAGAATAAGATCATTTATTCTGCCCGGAATTTGGATAGGAATTTTTCAATAGGAGAAAATTGAAGTCTTTATAATGCTGTCTTCCAATCCATGAATACAGTATATCTCTCTATTTATCTGTATTCTTTGATTTATTTCATCATCACTTTTAAATTTTCAGCATACAGAAATTAAACACATTCTGTTATGTTTATAATTAAATATTTTACTTTCTTTGGAACAATTTAAATAGCATTGTGCTTTTAATTTTGGTTTCTGTATGTTTATTGTTAGTGTGTAGAAATATGAAAGGTGATTGTATGTCTACCTAGTATCCTGTAACCTTGCTGCAGTTACTTATTAACTTATTAGTTCTAGAATTTTTTCAGTGGATTTCTGAGATTTTCTAAGTAGACAATCATACAATCTGCAAATATGGATGGTGTAATTTTTTTCTTTCCAATCAATAAGCCTTTTCTGTTTTTTTTTTTTTTTGACTTGTGGTTTCTAGAACTTCTAGTACTCTAGCAAATAAGAGTGGCGAGATATATTCTTACCTTGTTCTCAATCTTAGGGGGAAAGGATTCAGTTTTTCACTACTAATTATCATATTAGCTTTACTTTTTTGTAGATGATTTCTATCAATTTGAGGTAGATCGCCTCTATCTCTAACTTGTGATAGATTTTATAGAAGTGACTGTTGGATTTTGTCAAATGCTTTTTCTATCAATTGATATCACATGACTTTGTTTACTTAAAGTTTCTTTTTTTTTTTGCTTTTATTGGGAGAAGTCTTCTTGTTCTTTACATGTCAATTTAGATCCTATTGTTTAATGGTGTTCAGTTCTTCAGTATCATTGCTAATTTTCTATCTGCTTTCTCTGACGCTTTCTGAGCCCAAAGAATTTAGGGGCATTAAAAATATGTATAAAAGGAGAAATGAGGGGCAGGCCATGGTGGCTCAGCAGGCAGAGTTCTTGCCTGCCATGCCGGAGACCCAGATTCGATTCCCAGTGCCTGTCCATGAAAAAAGAAAAAAAAGAAAAAAAGGAGAAATGAAACAACAACAAAAATATGTCAATTACTGATAGTGGGCTGTCACCAAATATATTTATCAATGTGTCTATTTTTTCCTTCAGCTTTGGCAATTACTTTTATCCTATTTTGAATGTCCGTTGTTTGGCAAATACACATTTATGATTGCTATGTCTTCTCAGGGATGGGTCTTTTTCATCATTATGTAATGTTCTTCTTTATCCCTTATAATTTTCTTCACTCTGACATATCCTTTATCCAATATTAATATAGCCACTCTTGCTTTTTATATATTTTTTGGATTAATGGTCGCATGATATATCTTTTTACCCGTATACTTTCAACACATGTAGGTTATTGTGACTGAAGTGAGTTTTTGTAGACACACATAGTTGGGTCATGTTTTTATCCAATCTACCATTACCTGATTTCCAGATATTCCATTTAAAGTAATTATTTATATGTAGGGCTTAACACTTCCATTTCATTGTTTGTTTTTTTTTCTAAATCATGTTCCTTTTTCATCTGTTCTTACTTTCTTGTGGATTACTTTGACACCTTTTGGAATTCATTTTGTTTATAGTGCTTTTGTATATCACCTTGTATAGTTTTCTTTGTGGTTTTTCTAGGTATTACAATATATATGTAAATAATCACTGGCTACTAGTGTAGATTTTTATGTCACTTAGAAGGTAGTATTGGAAACTTTCTTACAATTAGGTCCCTTTACCCTTCTACTTTTAAAATATAATTGAAAACCACAACAGATGTCAGAATGTTTGCTTCAACTATGAAAAATGATTGTGGTGGGCAGACGAACATCTCCCCAAAGATGTCCAGTTCCTAATCCCTGGAACCTGTGAATTTACTAGTAAACTTACATGGCAAAAGAGAATCTGCAAATATGTTGAAGTAAAGGCTCTTGAGATGGTGAAGTCATTCTAGGCTATCTTGGTAAATCCAATGTAATTACAAGGGCCTTTACACAGGAAAAATGTAGGAAGGACAGGCAGAGCCAGAGTAATACAGCATGAGAAAGACTCTATCAATCATTTTTGGCTTTGGAGATGGAAAGGAACTATGAACTAAGACATGTGGGCAGGCAGCAGAAGCTGAATGAAACAAAGAAATGCGTTCCCTCCTAGAGCCTCCAGAAGGAATGCAGCTGTGCTGACACCTTGATTTTAGTATACCGGGTCCTATTTCAGACTTAGGAACATCGAACTGGAAAACAATCAATTTGTGTTGTTTTAAGCGACCGTGCTTGTAGTCATTTGTTGTAGCTACAATAGGAAACCAATACAATGATGTAAGAATCTCATAAGGAAAATGATTGTCTATTATATTTATCCCTATATTATCTATTCCAGTGTTTTCTTTCTGAAAACTTCCAAAGCCATCTGCTGTCATTACCTTTCTGTTTGGAGAATTTGCTTTGGCCATTCTTTAAAAATAGATCTGCTAGTGGCAAGTTCTCTCAGTGTTCCTTTATATGAGGATGTCTTTATTTGCCCTTCATCGCTGAAGCTTTCTTATGACAAATATAGAATTTGCAGTTGACAGTTCTGTACTTTAGCACTTGAAAAATGATATGCTATGTCCTTCTGGCCTACATATTTTCAATTGAGAAATATGGTGTCATTCAAATTGGTGTTCATTAGAGATAATACGTCATTTCTCTCTGGCTGCTTTTAAGATTTGTTACTGGTCTTTAGTTTTCAGAAATTTAATGATATGTCTTGACAGGGTTCTTTGAGTTTATCTTATTTAGATTTCACTCACCTTCTTGAATCTGTTAGTTTATGTCTTGCACTAAATTCACAAAATTCTCAGTCATTATTTCTTGAAATACTTTTTCACCCTATATTCTTTCTCCTTTCCTCCTGAGCTTTCAATGTTATGAACATTAGATATTTTATTATTGGCCTGATCTTTGAGTCTCTATGTGTTTTTTTCCCGTCTCTCTTTTGTCTTATGTCAAATGGAGTAAATTTTATTCATCTATTGGCAAATTTGCTGATTTAATCTTCTATTATCTCCCCTCAACTATTGACACCATTCAGCAAGTATTTCTCAGTTTGGTTATTTTCAGTTCTATATCTTCCATTCAGTTCTTTTTGGTAACATTTTTTGCTAAGAGTTTCTATTTTTTCCTTTCTTTTGAGGATCC
>PVIY010023162.1:0-39715 GCA_004026745.1 Myrmecophaga tridactyla | reverse complement strand
TTACAAGTAGATAAATCGAGGCCCAGAAAGGAAAGATATTTCAGCCTGATGTGTCACCAGTAGGCTCAAACCTGCAAATCCAACCTGGATCCTGGACTCTCCCTTGTCCTGTTACAAACTGTGTGGACTTCTGTACCTTCACTGCTTCAATTTCCTCAGATGGAAGATGGTAATAATGAAGTATACCTGCCTACCTCCTAAGGTTGTCATGAGCATTAAATAAGCTTGCACGCACGTGCACGTGCATTCCTGGCACAGTGTAAGTGCTGTGTAAATGTGTGCCGTCATTTTTAACATCTCACCCAGGGCCCGGTATAAATCCTGACTTTCTATAAGACCTGGCTTTCTCATGGCCAGTATTTTCAGTGACTGACAAAAGGGAGTTAGCAGTAGGATGATTTTGGTGTGAGAAGCTTGTGCCAGTGGACTGTGACTAACGGGTGCTTGCTCCCCTGTTGACTACCTGTCTAGAACACCCTGGGTTTGAATCTGCCTTCCCCAAGTACCCCCGATTGAGTAGGGGTTCACTCAATCAGCCTCTAAACTGAGCTTCTGAGGATTAAAGGTGGTGGAACATGGGTCGGACAGTCCTGGCCAGTGCCTGCCACGTGTTCCGTCCAGTGTCTGTTTTCTCTCCCTCTTGGTACTTCCATTGTTCCAAGGAGGTGGAATGGGGCTCTTTCTCTTTTCCTCTGAGTCTCCCTCCTGGCTCTCACTTGGTACTGACCACCTGAGGTTGGGGCGGGGAGAGGGGGCAGGAGGGCTTGCTCCCCTGCCATCCAGTGCTTGTCTAGTGCAGATGCCAGCCTGAAATGTCACTGCCTCCCCCAGGCTTCCAGCACCTCCCCAATGAAGAGACATCCCTCCTTCCTCTTTGCCTTCTAAGAACTCTCTATCTTTCTTACTCATTTACTACTTCAGCCTGGAGGAAGACTTTATTTGAGTCTAGGTTTTGTCTCTTCCCTTTGCCCTTCCATAGTGAAGGCTCCTTGAAGACAGGTGTTTCATCTTCTCCACCTCCCTTCTGCCACGTCCATTCCTGGGGCCTTGTAGAGTTGTGCATAAATCCTGAGGGCCGTGTGAGCAAGACTCTGAGCCTTGAGAAGTGAGAAGGATTTGATCTCTGCCCAGGGATCAAGTGAGTTAAATACATGTCTCAATGAAGATGGACAAGTGGCGCATGGTAAAGCATTGTTTTGCAAACTGAGTTGTGACCCATTAGTGCATCATGAAATCAATTTAGTGGGTCATGACTGGCAATTACAAAAAAGAAACAACTGTATCACACAACAAAGAGTAAACATAAGTGTTGTTCTGGGAAACCTTTGTTTCAATGATTTATATGTGTGTATAACTGTATGTGTGCCCTGGGTTTGCAATGTAAAATTCCTCTTTTTGTGGGTTTCAGTCTAAAGCTTGAAAGCCACTAGCCCAGAGAAAGCTGAGATTGAATCTTGGTTCCTCCAGGCTGGGTGACTTTGGTCGAGTGACGGTCAATTGCTGAGCCTGTTTGCTTATCTGTAATAAAAAGGAGATGACTCTGAGAGTTATTGGGAGAATTGGAGACCACCTACCCATCCCTCGGTACCTTTACTTATGAATAACCTGTATTCTTATTGCATTAATCACATAGAAGGTGCTCAGTAAATATTTGCTGAATGTTGAATAAGCAGTAGCTCCTTTGAAGGGGTGGCTGTATGGAGGAGAGGCCCTGAGAGGGCAGGGACATTCTTGCTTCCCAATAGCAGAATCCAAATGGCTTTCTAGGCAAGGCCCAAGAGTTTGCAGTTGTCCCTGGGCAGCTCCTCCTGCCTGTGGGCCATTGGGCAGCTCCTCCTGCCTGTTTGCAATCGAGGTGGAGTCCTTGGCCCCCCTGTGGGGTGTGTTGTCTGAACATCTGCAGGGCTCGGGCTTCCGCCACAGTGAGAATCTTGAGACTAGATCGCAGGGCGTCCTGTCTGACCGAGGTTGGCCCAGCCTCCCCAATTCCCAGTCCCCTCCCGGTGACAGCTGTTTGCACAGCTCCCAAGGCAGCCTTTGTGTCCCCCACTCTTTGTGTGTTTGGGTGAAGCGCCTGACATTTCACTTCTGTTTCACAGGCCCCTGACCTTAAGAAGCACTGCTGCTCCCCGGGTGGGGGGTGGGGGGGGGTCGCCGTCTGAGGTTTTCCTCTGATCCTGCTTTTCCCAGTCACAAAAGGCTCTGGGGTGACAGACCTCCCCCTGCCCATGATGCTGGCTACAGCTTTGTGAGATCTCCGGATGGACAAAGCGTGGCTTTGCTGACTGGCCTGAATAGCAGCCGGTTCCTTGGCGGCTTATTTATGCCTGGTACATGCCTGGCTCCATGCTGATCCAGGAGCGTCATGGAAGGTACATGGGCTTTGGGCTTAGAGGACCAGGCATCACGTTCTAATTCTTTGGCATGACCTTGGGTAAGTCATTTAGCCTCTCTGAACCTTAGCTTGTTCACCTGTGAAATAATGTGAGCTAAGGGCTGGCCTTTTTTGAAGGCCTGACCCCTCAAGTGTTTTTTTGAAGTGGGGGAGCGCAGGTGTAAACGTTTTGTAAATCAAGGTCCCCTTTTGAAAAAGGTATTTCAAATTTCAAAAAGCAGATCATGGAATACATATCAAGAAGGGGCCTCTCAGTTTACAGGTGGGGAAACTGAGGCCTGGAAGAGGGCGTAGATGCAGCAGGACGGACTCCTGATGGCCACAGCAGCCGTTGACTTCAGACAACCTCCATCTAAGAGGTTGGCGCTTGGTCTGTACCACCCCTTAGGGGTTCTGCAGAGTGTTCTTTGGGGGGCAGGGGGTTGCCGTGAGCTCCCCGTGGTTTTGGCCTTGCAGCCTGGGCCCAGAGGCAGACGGGCCAGCGGGCAGGCCTGGCGCCGGCTGCACGCGCGCTGCCGCTCTTTTCTCGCTGTTAGCCGGCTTCCAGTGGAAAATGTTGTCCTCTCTCTGGAGGCCCTTGCTGTTGGCAGGGCCGTGGAATCCCGCTCCTGCAGCCCGCGCGTGTCCGCTTGGGGCCGTCCTGGCCGCTTTCGCTGTGGGTCTTTGGAGCTGGGGAGCCGCTTCAAAAGGGGGATTTTACAGCCTGAGGGGGAATTTCAGCCACCGCGTTCCCTCCGAATTGGCCAATTGATGGTTCCAGCAGAGTCTTTCCGCATTGGGGAAGCCAATACAATTTGAGTTAGTTGTGATGGCTGCCACGTTAAATACCGCGGTGAATTTCTGTCAGCCGGCTAACGCGTGGAATAGGGAATTGCAGAAAACTTGATCACCAGAGTGCTTCAGTCGATTCTGACCCCAAGCTAGAGAAAATGAACTTAAATCTAGTTGACTGTCGCTACATACTTTCTTGGGCATTATTTTGCTAGCAGCATCTAGAGGGGACTTGAGGAGAAGAGGGTGGGTAAAAGTCAGAGTGTTTTCACTCTGGCCCCCACGGTTTTAGTGAGCGAGGGTCTCCGTGGGAGTTGGTGATGTTTTCTTGGCGAGGGGTAGATTGCTAAATTACAGCGCCTTGATTGACTGGTGATTAGTTCCTTATTAAATGAAGGAAACTGGTGTTTATTGAGCAGGTACTGTGCGCCAAGTCCTTTAAAAAGGTGTTCTTAGCAAATTCTCACCCTATTTGGGCAGTGCAGAGGGCAGAACATTCTTCCCGATGCTCAAATGAAGAAGTGATAACAATAGCGGACAATTATTAAGCGTTTACTGTATGCTGGGCACTGTTCTAAGTGCTCCGTGTTTTCTCTTACGTAATACTCAAAACATCCCTATGGGTTAAGTTCTAGTTTTATTCCTTCTCACAGATGAGGACACTGAGGCACTAGAGGGTTCAGGAGTATTGAAAATGAACTTAAACATAGGCCTGTCTTTTTCCAAAGTATTCTTCACTACTGTACCACACTGTCTCCCTAAGAATGGATACCAGCTTTGGCCTCTTTTCTGCCTAATCAATTAATGACCTACCGCCAAGTCTGGGATAGTTTGATACTGGAGCTGGCAGGACCAGATGGGAGTGGGTCCCAAGGGAGGCAGGCAAGCCTAGGCCCTGCCCTCGGGGCCTGAGGTTCCCTATAGGTGCTGAGCCTCTGCTCAGGGTAGAGGGACAGGGACGACTCTTAAGGACTTCGCTCTGGAAGAAGACGTTTTGCTTTGAGTCCATATACTTGGGAAATAAAAGGTTCTCCATCTCTATACTTACAAGGTCCTGCTTTTATTAATCCCCCTCTCCCCACTATGGACTCCATGCTTGGAATTATTTTATTTACAAACAGATCGCCTGCGTTGAGTCATCATTCATTTTCATTAAGTAACATGAAAAACAAGAACTCTATAATTGCTGATTAGAGCTTCTTATCAGCTCAGGGGAACCAGTGCGACCTCGCCAGTTTGGAAGAAATCTAGTCGACAGAGAACTGGGGATTTTGGTTCCATTTCAGTTGCTGTAGACCTGATTCTTGTTGAACTTAAATACTGACCATGCCTCAGGAGTCCCCAGGACTCTTGAGAGATCAAGTTAGAATCCTTAGAGGGATTGCTGGTTGATGTCTGCTTCCTGCCCACCCACCTAGCAATATAGGTGGCTCCTTCTGACTTTATTTTGGGATGGATTCAGTGCTCCTTATGCTTAGCCCTGGTGGTAGGAAGGGCAGAATGCGGGGTTCTCTTTGGGCACGATCGAGCCCCTCTCTAGGCCACCCACCTGCTTCCCAGGCAGTGCAAGCAAAGCTGCCCTGTTAGGAACACGTGCAGTTTGGAGGATGGGTGGTACCAGAGTTATAAAATACTGAATGGAAAGCGCCAGTCTCCCAAAGATGCTCCAGGACCCCACACTCCCTACATACCAGCTAAGGCAGGTACACCGTGTTCCCACCTGTTCTGAGCTGCAGCTGGGTGGAAAAGACGATCACTGGACACCAAGCCCAGAAAAAGCTTTCTCACTTGAGCTTCCCCGCGTACTAGCTCTGTAACCTTACAGTGGTCATTGTCTTCTGTCTGGGCCTTAATTTACTAATTTGCAGCATGGGGACAATGAAGTCTACAAAAGCAGTTTCTGAAAGCGCAGTAACCAGCATTTACTGCACATATACCCTGAGCCGGACATTGCACGAGTATGATATTTAATCCCTGCAGCTCTGTTTAAGTTGTGGTGGCTGTTACCTTTTAATGAGGAAACTGAGGCTCAGAGAAGTGAGAGACATTGGCCCATGGTTATGAGGTCATTAGATAATGAGACCAGAATTGGAACCCAGGGCCCCCATTCCTTGTCTCTGAGCCACACCATAAAATAAGCTTTTGGATTATATTTTGGGGTTGATGACCTTGGGGGAAAAGATTCACTTTGGAAGATTTGGATCATTTCAGTAGAAACCTGTGAACATGTGTCTTTAAAAAAGAAAAAAAAGTCAAGTGCCAGTTTACTTCCAGGGAGATGAACGCAGATATTGTGACTGTTAACTTATTTTGTTGCTTAAAAGCCAGTGACATGTAGCGTTGAGTTTATTTTTCTTCGCCACGTTTAAGTGTTTGCCACTTGTGAGTGACGTGTGTGAATTTGGAAACTGCCTGCACTTTGGGAGTGGAGGCCGCTGCTCTTGCTTGAGGTTTTTGTCTTAAGAGGGACTGGCAGGGTTTGTCCAGGTGCAGGCTGTCGCTGGGAAGAGCCGAGAGAGCAGCCTGGGGTACCTGTGTCTAGACGATAGGGATGGCGCCAGAGCCCGCTATGAAGTTGGGGTCATGGTGCAGAGCCCATTGCAGGAGTCTTTGTGACTGGAAGCCTAAATATTTATTCTGTTCTGTCCCTAATGAAAACAAATTGTCAACAGTTGTTCAGTAACTGACTAAATTAAAATCTGTAATTAGTCAATTAGATTAAAGAGTTGGCACAACCTGATTGTATCATGCTGGTTAGGTTATTAAGAGAAAGGGTGTGATTTTTAATTACTGAATGCTAATTTTGACAGTTTCAAATAGAAACAGACGTGTTTTTCCCCCCCTTTCCCTAATTCTGAATGGTTTGGAAAGTAGACATTCAATGTGTAAATTATGTTTTTTTTTTTTTGAGGGAAAATAATCCGGGAATGCCCTTCTGTAGAGTAGGAGGAATTTTAGTCAAGAGGGAACATTGGATTTCCCTTCATAGGAAACCCATCTTTCCTTGATAGAAGGATGGCGTGGTGTTTGACAGCTTTGTTTTAGATGAGAGGTTGGGTTTCATTTTTTAAGTAGTAGTGTCATTGAATTAAGAGTTTTAATTTTTAAGGGTCTCCCCTTAAGAGGAGTTTTTTTTTTTTTTAAGAGTCTCCCCCAGTCCTTGGCCTCAAGAGGTTTTTCTGATCAACACCCCAGAAACTGTAGGCAACAGGAGACAGGATCCAGTGAGGAGCCCTGGAATTAGGACGTATGGTAGGCTCTCAAAGTCATGTGACTAATAATACCCAGACTTTTTATACAGACTTCTCTTATACACAGATGGGGTGGAAGTTCTTACTGCCTGTGCTGTGTGGCTGAGTAAGGCTGAGAGCCAGGGAAGCAACCACCTGGATATGGCACTTCAGGAGGGCAGAGATGGACTCGGGGAGAGGGAGATGCTGACGGGGAGGAAGGGGCAGTTTGGTTAGGTAGTGGTCTGGACAGGCCATACGGGAGAGAGGCCTCCGGCTGGTGAGGACAGATCAGGCGAAGGAGGCGCAGGAATCAGTGAGTAAGGCCATATTGGATGTAGAGTTCCAGAACCCCAGCTAGAGAAACTAGCATAAATGGGTAGATGGGTTGGAAAATAAGTCAAGGCCTTCTTCCCTTTTTTTTTTGGATTGCTATGTTGTTTTCTCCCCTGCCACAGGAGTAGGGTTAGAAGCAGCCTTGGAAGTGTGGATATCGGCTGAGGGTGAGAAGACCAGAGCCCCACTGCCAGCTGAGTCCCAGGACACAGCCTGGAGCCCCTCAACTGCCAGAGGGCCATCCCGTCTCTCCTGCCTTCCTCTCCAGCTCCAGAGTTCACAATGTGGTTGGCTCTGTAAGGTGGAAGGCCCTATACATGCCCAACCCTTCCTTGCTCCTTATGCAGATGTGAACCCATGCCCCAAGTGGGCGAGCAAGTCGCTCGAAGTCCCATGGGGAGCATGAGGTTGAGAGTAATCCCAGACTCCCGACTGCTGGACCTTTTTCTGACATGGACCTTTCCGTAGTCATTTGGCAGCCCCTCTCTACCCTCTTCACTGGGGAAAGGGGCTCTAAACCCTCGTTCTCCAGGAATCACACTGAATAGCCCAGTCAGTGTTTGAAGCATGTGTTTTCCTTTCCAGATAGTTTTCTGGTATCTGTATTATCCATGATTCTTTTTAAAGCACCAGTTAAAATGGGCTTTGGCTTTTGAGATTTAATGTTAAAGCTGTTGGTTTGGGCAGCCTTGCTCTTTGTGTCTGATGGGTGTGGGGTGCTGGAAAATGGTACAAAGAACAGGGGCTTCTGAAGGTGAGCAGCTAGTGTTCTAATCCCCACTGGGGCCTTTTACTCACGGTGTGAACTGTGCCATTCACTTACCTTCTGAGCCTCCATGCCTTCATCTGTAAAATGGGATTGTGCTCTGTTAGCAGGGCTGTTTGAGAGCATCCTGGAAGATGCTCAGTACGTATTTCTGGAATGAAAGATTGAGAGGCTGAAAGGTAGCCAGTGTTCTTGGAAGCACACTTTCCTACTCGGGGAGCTGTAACAGGGTGTATTTAGAAATCTGAGTAAATGAGGGAAGTAGGATAAAAAGCCGGAAGTATTTATGAGTGCTGGGCTGGGATATGTTCTGAATTTGGAATTCCACTTTCAGACTGAGGATCCACAGCCAAGGTTAAGAAACCCATAAGAGGTGGGGTGTATGTGTGTGCGTTTGGGGGTGTGTGTGTGGCAGCAAATAGAAGAAAGGAAGTGACAGTGCTAGGAGAGAGTTTATTTTAAAAGCTTCCCCACTGATAGATTTGTAGCCCTGAATAAATAGGGAAGCTTGTAAAACTTGATTCATTTTCTTCCTGAAGTCTGTTTTTGCTGTGCTGTGGGGGCGAGGACAGAGACGGCCAAGGGAGCCGAGTGCTTTTAGGTTAGAAGTATTTTGTGTCTGCAGTGCACACCGTGTCCTTTAGAAGAGCCAGAGAAGTGCTCTCACCCTGCTGCTTGCCCCCAAATGATCTTTCCCTTTCTGAGTGCTGGCCTGTTGCTGGGAGCTGTGCTCTGGTCTCATCTAGGGATGAGCGAGGACTTCCTGCTCTCAGGATAACTTCCTACTTCCTTCCTGGCCTGTGCTGCCCTGAGCAGGTGGGGGTCTCCCCTCCCTGCTCAGGCCTGCCTTGGGACATTTAGGCAGGCAGTTGGGGCGACCATTGGCCAGTAAGAAGCTAGGGTGTGTGTTAAATTGAACGCCAGTGTGATCTGTTCTGGAGTTACTGCTCTTGGGAAACCATCACAGAAATGGAAAAGTGATCGTCACAGAGAGGTAAGGAGGTGTGTGGGGGGAAAAAAGTAGACTTTTGGAATGTTTCTGTGTTTCAGAATAAAAAGTATGGCAGTGTATTTTGTAGTTGGGATGGAGTGTGAACCCTGGGACTTGGGCATGCCGAGCATTGCTGGACTGTAGTTAAGGAAAGGAAGGGCCAAGCTCCTCTACCACAGGACCTTTGCACAGGCTTTTCTCCCCGCTTGGAGCATTTCCCCCTATTTTTTCTCACCCTGGGAGAGCCCTGTTCGTTCGCCTGTCTCAATTTAGACATCACTTAATTCTAAGAAGGCCATGGCCTGTGGTAGCCAGAGTCTTGTAGACTTAGAGCCTCGCACCTAATGGATGCACGCATTCATTGACTGAATGAATGCCACCATCTGGCCCTGCCTGTGCACAGTCTTTTTATTTGAATGGCTCTCTGAAGTTTTTAATGCTCTTAGAACGAGTCCTAGTGTTGGCTGCTGGCCTTGGTGTTTCCCTTTCTTTTCTGAAGTATGTCTTTGACACGGCGATGGAGCTTCAGATGTGAAATGTCCCCAGTGACCTGCAGAAAAATGCTCAGTGTTCAGTCAGCTCAGCATCATGCCACCTTCTGAGCACTCAAAACTGGAAGCCCCGCGACCACTCTCCTGCCTGATTTTTGCTTTTTGTAACGGGGTTTGGGGAGCGAGTGGGCAGGGATGTGGTCTGGAATCTTGAGCACCATCTCCCAGTCCGCTTCTCAGTTGGCTGTTAACCTAGGATGATGAAAGATAGCCCGGTTCTGATTCATCTAAGGCTCCTGCATATCTATGCGGGAATATTTTATTATTTGACCTCCCGTAATTCAGAGTCAGTGGCGATTTTATCGGGCCACACAAGTGTACAATTGACCTTTACATTATCTGAGAAGACTCCAGTTTGCTCACCAGAGGATAAACAAGATTCCAGGGGTGGGACATGGTTTGTATGCAGGGTTGCTTCTGTTTGTGAGTGGCTCTTATCTGTTCTTCAGGGAAGTTCCAGCCACACCCTCCTGGAGGGACTTCTTTATAAGCCAGCAACACTGTTTAAACAGTGACTTTCTACTAAGACTGTCCTAATAGTATCAGGTAGGGAGGATGTTTTATCCAAAATCCACCCATGGGTCATAACAGATATTTGTTTTTCTCAGATAGCCATCTCGCCAGTCTAGTCTTTTGGTCATCAAATAAATATTTGATTCCTCTGAAGTGTGAACATGGGAGCAGAAGGACACAGTCAAATCCTTTGCCCTCACAGGGCTTTTAACTATTTTCCCCCTTTATCTAGGGTTTATATATATATATATAAAACTTTTATTGTATAAATAACATATATACAAACAAAGAAATAAAAAAGCAGTAGATTTCAAAGCACTCTTCAACAGGTATTTACAGGACAGATCCCAGAGTTTGTCATGGGCTACCATACCATCCATCTCAGATTTTTCCTTCTAGCTGCTCCAGAATATAGGAGGCTAGAAGGAATAAATATTATTTTTTATCATCACAGTCAACTTCTTTTTTTCTTTTTTGTGAAAAATATATATACAAAAAAGCTATAAATTTCAAAGCACAGTACCACAGTTAGTTATAGAACATATTTCAGACTTTGACATGGGTTACAGTTTCACAGTTTTAGGTTTTTACTTCTAGCTACTCTAAAACACTGGAGACTAAAAGAGATATCAATTTAATGACTCAGCATTCATATCCATTTGTTGAGTCCTGTCTTCTACATATAATTCCACCATCACCTTTGATCTTTCAGTACCTCTCTTTAGGGTTCTTTGGGCTATGGCAGTTCTAAAGTTTTGATATTGGAAGGGTCTGTCACTAATATGAGGTCAGGAGATGGAACTAACTGATGTTCTGGAGAGGCTGGGCTAGGCTTCAGGACTTATTTGGACCAGGGACCCATCTGGAGGTTGTAGGTTTCTGGAAAGTTACTCTAGTGCTTGGAACCCTTATGGAATCTTATAAATTGCCCTAGGTGTTCTTTAGGATTGGCTGGAATGGTCCTGGCTGGGGGGTTTATGTATTTTCAAATGTTGTGTTTCTTTAAAAACCTGCGGGCTGGGATTGATCTCGCCCCAGGAAGGTGTGGGATGCTCCCAGGCCTCCCCCTGCGTGGCAACCGCTCCCGACCAGGAAGATCAGTGGAGACCCTGCTCTCTTGGCCCGGCTGGCACCCTGGCCCGCTGCGCACCTGTGATTTTTGGACCCGTTGCTTGAACTTGACTGAGTGCTCGCTTCCTCCTCCGTAAAGTGGTGGCGAATGATACCTTCCTGGTCCCGGAAAGTTGCTGGCGGGGGAGGCCCGACTGCGTTAAGCCCCCCTGGGGCTCTTGTCAAGGCACAGGCAGGAGCAGGGAGACAGTGACGATCGCCCCTCGAAAGATTGCCGGGAGAAGCAGCTGAAGCAAAAAACATCCTCGAAAGGCTATTATTCTAGTAAAATTTAAAAATTAAAAAAAAAAAAAAAAGTTAGTGGAAGCCTGAATCCATGAGAACTTAAACTAAAAGAATGAAGGGATATGTTGGTTTCGAGGAAACTCAGGAGCCTGCGTTCTCTCAGACTTGAGTTCTTTTTTCCAAGCTTTACCAAAACTCAAAAAGACCCCTGTCCCCTCCCGTGGTTGGGCTTTGGGCACTGCAGCCAGGCTGCGGCCACCTCCGAGGCACAGGTGCCCGCCATAGCGCCACCCTTTCCGGTGAGTCATCGAGTTTGTCGTGGAATACCCTGCCCCAAGCAAGGATGGATTCACGCCTTGGGTCCCTGTGGGCCTGCAAGGTAGCTGGTGCTGGCCGTGGCCTGCTGCTGAGTCCGGGGCTGCCGGGCAGACTTGAGATGCAGCTGGCTTGGCCCCCCCCCCCACCCCTTGCCCCCCTCCTCCTTGCCCCCCCCCCCTTTTTTTTTGAAATCGTTCCTAATGTGGAGCATGTGCCAACAAGACTCTCTTTTTCATGAGGACAGAAGCTGTCACTCACACAGCAGAGGGACCGGTTCCGGTCCAGAACTGACTGTGCCCTGCAGCCCTGGCCTGATGGTTGGTCTAATCATTTGGCAGACTAGTCGCAGCAGCCCCTGTCCAGCTGTAATCGCGACTCCAGTCTGTGGGCCTGGGGTTGAGGAGGAAACCTGGGGAGGGGCTGCCATGGTCGGGCTGGGACCTAGCCTGTCCAGGCCACAGAAAAAGTCACCCCCCTCTAGAACAGCAGTGTCTGCTGCTCCCAGGGGGCGGAGGGTCCACCTTGGTGGCCTGATGCAGGAGCAGAGGCCACCACCAGCTGGGCTGCCCAGTCCAGAGCCCGCAGGAGCCAGGATCCCTGGCGTGGCCTCTCTCTGGTTGGATTGGTTTGGCTCCGTTTTCCTTCTTCTGACCACAGAGCCCTCCTCGTCTGGGTTTACAGGCACGTTACCCCGCCCTGTACCAACAAATTACTGTGCCCCCAGCACCTGGCCCAAAGTCGGCATTCAGTAAAAGTTTGGTGTTTTAAAAGTTTTAAGGACCTGATGCTACATGAGTGCCAGATATGGCAAGAGGGCAGGGGCCACACCTACTCTGGTGCTGTGCCTGGAACATAGTAGGTGCTCAGCTAATTGGGTGAAGTGGTGTCCAGAGAGGGCAGAGGGCGAGGATGGTTGGCGGCAGGGACGGCTGTGGTCTGAGAATAGCACTGGTGGCTCCTGGCTTTCTCCCCTGTGATGACAGCCAGCCTCCTGGCCTCCCCCTCCAGCTGTCCTTTTGCTTGGTGTAGTCCTAGGCCTGGATGTCGGATTTGCTCTGTTAATAAAAAATATGATGGGCTCATGACTTCTTTTCCTAAAAGTCGAGATGAAATCCAAATCAAAACCAAACAGACCCAGAGCCGAGATAGAGGTAGTGGTTTCGCTTGCCTATGGGATAGGTCCCCAGACTGTGGGCTGGACACTCACCACTCTTTCTTGTCTATCCTCAGCCACCTTTCGGATTTTGCTGCCTTTGTTACAAATCTCCTCATTCTGGTGCTGGACGTTTTTACCTTCAGTATCGTTTGATCTTAAAAACCCAAACCAAGGGCCCAGCAGGTTAGGATTTTGGAGAGCTGATGAGGGTGAAGAGATTGGCCTGGTGTGGTGTGTTGCTGGCCCCTCCTTCCTGCCTCCTCTCTCCTGTGTCTACATAGGACACTCCACCGGCTGACACTTGGAGGGTTTTTCTTTTCTCCAAATAAATAATTCTTTGTTTCCCTTCATGGTGACAGATTGGGACTGGAGCTGATCAAAGGCAGCCTTGCTGACTTTGAATAAGTGGGCCTGGGAAGGGGCCTGAGCAGGCAGAGGGCAGGGGGCCTAGGAGAGCTAATGTCCAATGAGTGCCAGGAAGGGGTATCAGGGCCACTTGAAGCCACGTCCTAAAACGTGTCATACATCGTGTGTTTCTTGCCCCCGGTATGTGCAAGTGAAATATTAGACCAAATGGGG
This sequence comes from Myrmecophaga tridactyla, assembly GCA_004026745.1. NCBI lineage: Eukaryota > Metazoa > Chordata > Mammalia > Pilosa > Myrmecophagidae > Myrmecophaga > Myrmecophaga tridactyla. The sequence goes on along the minus strand of PVIY010023162.1, from coordinate 26,753 downwards.
AGTTCCTTCCTTGGAGGAGAAAGCTGGCTCCCTTTTCCTGTCCTTTGTCTCTGGTCCCCTTTGTCCTGGCCCTCTAGCTCTGCGGCCTCCCCTCCCCCAATGGTTCCTTCCTTTGTGCCCCGCGGGCCACTCACCAGCGGAGAAACTTAACTTGGAGGCCCCTGCGTTCCTGCTTTAGCTGCTCCCCAGGAAACAAAAGTAGTTAGTAGGTCTGGGCCTGGCTGTCAGTTCCGTGGACTACAAAGAACTGAGCACAAAGGCCCTGACCTCCTCAAAGGTGATTGTTATATTTTAAGTTTGACTCTGGCTGTTGGCAGCTCCTTCAGAGGGAGCAGCGATGTTGGGGGGCCCACTGCCTGAGCCGGAAAGGTCTGGGGCCACAGCGGAGGCCCGGGGAACTTGGCCTCATACCCCCTTCCCTATTGAAGGGCAATTCCCAGTCTCCTTATCTCCTCTCCTCTCCTGAGGGGTCTGGGGCGTTTTTTGTCAGGAGCTCTGTGTGCAACAGCTGGAAGTAAGGACTAAGCAAGCCAACCCCCTTCTTCTGTGTCATGCACCTTACCTCTGTTTCAAGATTGTCTCAGTCATCTTGAAGCAAGTGTTAGCATTCTCTTGGGGGTTAAGCAAAAATTGGGGAAGAAAAACTGAAAGTCAGGGAAGATCTATCCATGAACCTCATTTACTGAGAATATGGAAAAGATGGGCTTGATTCAGTTTTTAGTGAAGAAAATGGGAGCTCTGGGGACTGGTTTCTAACCTGATGGTCAAAGGTCCAGGGGCGTCTCCGGAGGTGACATCTGCTCAGGACCTGGCTGCGGAGCTTTGCCTTGGGCGTGAAGCTGTGGCCAGGAACATCATGTGAGAATTGAGAACTGAGACCCATAGCAGGTCAGAAGTGGGTGTAGATTTATACACTGTGTCAGGCAGGGCAGAACTGTGGTCAGTGTGGCTTCGTTGTCGCTGGAAGTGTTTTTACCCTCCTTCAAATATTTGTTAATCGAATGTTTAAACCCTGTATTATAGAAGATAATCATGAATTCTACCCTCAATTTTCATGAAAAATTTTATTCTAGGTCCTCATACGCATTTTTGGCATCAGCGTCTCAAATGTTATCACCAAAGCCACATTTGGTTTTTTCACCCCTTTCCAAGCACAAATCACCATCCCTCCATCTTAAGTAGTTCGATATAGATCATTTTTCTTGTTTGTGCAGAAACTTTACCCATGCCATAGAGACCCATTATAACACTGGGGCAATTGGATTTGTAAAAATTTGTGTAATAGGTGTCCATTGTTAGAAATACTCCAGCAGATCTGAGACCCCTCTTCTGGTCTGGACAGTGAGGGGGTAGAAGGTGGGTAGAAGAAACCGCCAGCCCTGAGAGTGAAGCCTGGGCTCTGGCTTCCCACCACGGGTCACCTGAGGCTCAGGTTGTTGGCATTTGCTTTTTACAAATGCTCACAGTGCCTGAGGCTCCCTTTTCAGTAGTAAGTGAGCGTGTGTGAAGATCTCAGGACAGTGCTTGTATACAGAAAGCACTCAGTAAATGCATTGTTGGAGATGGGTCTGGTTGGAGGACTCAAGGTCTGGTTTGCAGAGTGACCTTGAGGGCTTATCAGCAAAGCCCTGGAAGCAGACCTTGTGGGTAGAGCAGGCACCACAATGGGTTTGGTTTTGGTGGTGGGGGTGAAAACCATTACAGGGGGAAAGGGGTTGCACTTTCAGCTGACCCCAGAGCCCCAGGTAATGGGTTGAAGTAAGCCTTGTGGCTCAGAACCATTTGATTGCCAGCCTTTAAAAGTAGTACTTGGGGATGGTGCGACAGTGGCTTAGTGGCAGGATTCTTGCCTGCCATGCCGGAGACCCGGGTTCGATTCCAGGTGCCTGCCCATTCAAATAAAATAAAGTAAAATGACTAAATAAATAAAAGCAGTACTTAGCCCAGCCCTTTGGCATTCCCAGAGTGGAATGCTCTTAATGTTCTTGGTTTGGGGTTTGCATTCCCAAGAGGTGAGAGGAGACTTGACCAGTCTGTGGATAGGTATCGTGGAAAACCTTTAGGTTTTGCCTTCTAACAGCTTTTATTTGAAACAAGTCTTTGTGGAAGCTGGTAAAAGCTGAGCTGGTATTGTAACTGAGGGGCTAGTTTGCGGGCGCCTGCCGATATCTGCCATGGTTGCTGTGATTTTGCCTGGTGTCTTGGGGGGCACAGGGTGGCCAAATGACACTCATGTCCCTCGTCCTTGGTTTGGATGGGAACTCCCGGGCTGAGCAGTGGTGGTTTTGTGTGTGCCCTGGATGTCCAGATTTAAGATGCAGATTTGCATTGCCATTTGTAAATAAGCGGCGCTTTGAATATCCACCATTAATGCGCCTGTGGTGGAGAAGCTGGGATTCCCAATTTAGATGGTTGACGTAATTTGAAACCGAAACAATCAGCAGCCTACCTCATGAAGAAAGAAGAGTACAGGCGATATAAGGCCCCCCCACCCCCGGCCGGAAGTTGTCACTTGGCTGGGACTCTCGATGTGGTTTGCAGTTTGAGGTGACGTTACTGCAGATACCTCTGGTGTCCAGGCCGACCACACGCTGAGGGCACTGTCGCAGAGCCTGTTTTCATCGAGAAAATTAGCAAAATGAAAGAGAAATGGGGCAGCGTGTTCAGTTACTTAGTGAGGCTTTAAACAGTATACATTCCTCCTTAGAGGAGTGAAATCCATCCCTGGATTAACCGTGGCCGGCCCTAAAGTGAGAGCCGCCTACTGGGTTAACAGGCTGGCAGTGTTGGCAAGGGTAAAATAATGGTAAAATGAATTTTAAAGCGGAATTGTGTGGACTAAAGAACTCGAGGGAGAGGGTAAAGGGGGTAGGGATCTTTCCTAAATGGGGGAGTCCTCAGGGACCTTGTGCGTGTGTGTGTGTGTGTGTGTGTGTGTGTGTGTGTGTGTGAGAGAGAGAGAGAGAGAGACAGAGAGAGAGACAGAGAGAGACACACACGCACACAACCAGATAGACCCGGAGAGACTGAAGGAGGGGAGTTGGGCCCCAGGAGTGGTTGGAGGCTGGGGCTTGGAGGAGGGGTCACTATTTGCATAACTGATTGTTGCTCCTGGGGATTGTGGTGGGGGTGGGGAAGCGAGCACAAAGGCTCTTTCCTCCCTCCCCTCCCTCCCCCTTTCCTTTCCCTCTCCCCCTCCCTTTCCTCTCTCCTCCTCCTCTCTTCCCTCCTTCGTGTCCCTCCTCCCCACTTCTCTCTTTCTCTCCTTCCCTCCCGTGCGGGGCCCCTGAGCCTGGGCTGCACTACCATGTGCCCCACCCCCCAGCCCTCTAGCCACCCTGCATCTCTGTGCCCACCTCCCAGCTGGTGGCCCAGGGTTGGCCCTACCCTTGTTTACCCCGGGCCAGGCTTTCCCACTGCCTGGGCCCCAGTTGCAGGCAGGGCCACCGCAGCCGCCTGAAGTGTCAAGATAAAGTCCAAAGGAAGGCCTCTGGCTGTGCGTCTCTCTTTTAAAAGCTGGTACTTTATAAAAACGGTCTCTGTGTGAACTCTAAAGCGTTTGCTCCGACCGTCTTTTTTGCTTAGGGAGCCTGGAGGCCTCCGGAGGGAGACCGTGCCCGGTGTCCCCTCCCATAAGGGGGGTTTTCGTGCAACCGTCTTCCACTGGTCCACAGCTTGACGCTGTTGGAGATTCCCCAGAGTAATGGGCTGCAATTAACGTGGTGTTCTGTCGCCCTACCGTGAACCAAATCTCAGAATGGGAAGCCTGGAGGGATGAAGTGGAGGTGGCTGTGCCTGGCGTTGGGGTGAGAGCTCAGTGTGCTTTGCTCTCCATTGCAGGCCCTAAACACCACTCTCTGGTGGGTCCAGCACACATCTTTGCTAAACAGATTCATGAACAGATATGTGCAAGTTTCTGTTTGGTGACTGCAAACAGAAATAAGTACTCTCTAAGTGGTTTGCAGCCACCTCTTGTCTTCTCTGTTGAGCTTATAGGGAACCCAGGAGGTGTACTTAGGTGTCAGCCAATGGCCTCGGGGAAGCCTCTGGTCCTCTCTGAGCCTCAGTTTTCTCATCTGTAAAAGGATGACACCACTTCTTGGTCAGGCTGTTGTGAGACTTGAATGAGATGTGTAAGATACCCCACAGATGCTCTGTGACTATCAATGCCATAAATCTGAGAAAGTTAAGCCTCTGGGATCCTCACCACTGAGAGTACTGCCCAACATCTGGAGACACAAAGCCCAGAACAGGTCCTGGATTCATCTGCCGAAAATGGGGAAGCTGGCGGAGAACGGGTGGGTGGGTGGGCAGTGTGGAGGAACTGTTCTGAATGCTGGGCAGGCTGTAATCCTGCAGCCTGGCCTGGAGCTACCTCTGCTGTCCTGTTTCGTTTGCCACAGGACGTGGCTTTGTTATCTTGTGTGAGGTAAGACCCCTATTATTTCTGTGACTCAGGGGTAAGGCTGCCGTTTCCATCTTCTCAAGGGGTGCCACGTCTGTCCCCCATCTCTGGTTGCTAGCTCCTATCTGCCAGAGTTTGATTATTGTCTTTATGCTTAGGCTTTGGTTCTTTCACAAAATGAGCATTAAAAACCATTTTTAAGCAAGTCCATGTCCTACTGGTCAGTTAGTTTCCTGATAACCCAAGTTGGATTGGGGTGGAGTAGGCATTTGAGATTTGCCTGTAGCTATCCCTAGCTTCCTGAGTAGGGCAGGGGAGACTCGGTTTGCTTTGTGTTTAATACCCCTCCCCCTTCCGGGTGGGGCACTGGAGGCAGAGAAATGATGGCCCCCACTTGATACAGGTTTCATCAATTGACTGTTGACTCTGAGCCACTGTTTATCTGTGAAATGGAGATGGTTGAGAGTGGCTTGTGGACACATTTCACTTCTGGAAAATGTTAGGGGTTTGATAGTAATGACCCTGGAAAGACTTGGGCAGGTGAAGAATTTGTGGGCTGGAGGGGAGCAGGGCCTTTGGGGCAGCCAGTGGCTAGTGGGAGAGATTAGTGACAGGCTCCTATGGGCTGTTTGCTCAGAGTGACCATCTTCCCTGAGCCAGGGTCTCAGGCCTTCCTAGCCACCCCCCACCCACCCCAGAGCCTCCGAGTGCCCGCTCCCCCAGCTCTCCTCTGCACACATTTATATTACCATCCCAGCCTATCTTTCAGAGCTCTTGTTTGAGCCCTGTATTCCCCAAGAAAGCCTCTCGAAAGGTCTGTCACTCTCAGAAACAAACTCTCAGCCCAGTACCCATTGGGCTCCTTGAGCCTTTTAGTCCGCTTTTCTTGTGAACTTCCTGTGAGTTGGCTCTAAGGGGAAGCCCACCCTCCACAGGATAATAGCCTGTCTTTCCTGTGTGGGGAGGGCTATAGGCTAATAGGGATGATGGGTTGAGACGAACAGTAATTGGGATTCCAGTGGTCTGAAATCACACCCTGGAACAGACAGGACGTGTGTCTCCAAGTGCCTGGCTGTGGGCGTCAGCTGGCCCCCTCGGTGTGCAGCCCCGGGTGCGCGTAGGGACTGGGGGGTGCTCTGCTGAGCTAGAGCACCAAGAGGCATTCCCGTTTTTAAACAAAAACCGCTGCTGAGCCATCTAAATCCATTCAGAGGGACAGACTGGCCAGATACCCTTTAATGCATCTCAGTCTATAGCTCGAGTCTTGGAGGGCAGTTTTCTCTCTCTCTTTTTAACTATAAGAACTGACAACTTTATTTTCACATTTCACAATACAAATGAAAATTATTGTTTTTTTTGTCCCACTTCTCCCCTCCAGAACTGTGCTCTCTTTGATGGGAAGGGGGAACAGCTCTTCCTTGTCATGCTATTAGAAAACACCCAAAGTCACAGCACCATATCTCCTGGCGAAGTAGAAAAAGTAACATAAAACTGGTTCACAGAGGCTCCCCTCTGTCCTTATCTGTCTGGTTGGATCATTCCTGGTCACGATGGGACGGGCAGGAGGTCTCAGCATCGGGGGTCCAGGCATCACTGGCACGTGGCTGGCCAAGGGTGGCCTCATTTCAGGAGCATGTCCCACTGGCATCATCCCAGGAGGAGGAGGGGGCAGTATAGGGTGCTGGCATTGTGTCAGGGTACCTGGGGGCAGGTGGAGTCATTGCCCCTGCAGGAGGAGGAGGGACAGGAAGTGGAGTTGGAGGCATCTTTCCTTGTTGAGATGCAGCCCTTGTTGTCAGTCGGTCTCTGAGCCTGCCCTTCCCTCCATTTCTGATAGCAGTCTTTTGCATTCTCTTTGTGCTTTCTACCACTGCAGTGTGTCTTTCTCGCAGATGGAGAGTCAGGGGTGAGGTACGGATTGCAGTAGTCTCAGTGAAACTTGGGCCTGCCGCTCTGCCTGCCGTTGGTGGCTGTGTTCCTCAGTGCTGAGGCCCAGGCAAGGAAGGGGCCCCGGAGGTGGTTGAAAATTTCCCTTCAGTGGGCCAGTAGGTCTCACCTTCTCCCAAGACTGTTGCCATTAGCAACCACTTGCCCCTGTTGGTTGTGGGGACCCTCGAGGGGAAGAGGGAAGAAGGTGGAAGCAAGGCTGTTAGTCAGGTAACATTTGAGTGTCTGAGTCAGCAGTTGAGTGCCGGTGACAAGAGCAGGAGGCCCTGGGCACATCCAGGGCACACCTGATGTACACACTTGTTGGCTCGCCTATGCGTTTTTCCGAGTGATGGGGAAATGATACTTTAGGGCACCTCACATTGTGCAAAAAGATGCTCTCCTCCCCCGACACACACACGAAAGAATAGAAAAGGGAGAAAAGTAAAGGAAAAGTAGGGTGTAACTCGGCAGTCAGGCCTACTCTTGTCCTGGCCCAGCTGTACTCCAGCTCTGTGACCTTGATTAGTCACCTGGTCCCTCTGAACCTCAGTTTCCTCATCCATGAAACAGAGGTCACGGGACACGTGGGCATCAGCAGTACAGGCGTGCTCTGCTCGGCACCATGCCCCCTGCTCCTGGACTGTCAGTAAAGGATTGCTGATGTAAGAAGAATCGGAAACTTGGTTACCATTTATCGAGTGTCAGTGAGGTGCTGGGCCCAGCCAGTTACATGAGGGGATACAGAGCCGAGTGAGGATCCAACAGTTTGTCATCTGAAAGGACAGTTGGGTCAGCAGGTTGTGATCAGAACCCAGAGTGGGGGCACCAGCAGAATTCCAAGTGAGCTCGGAGAAGGGGAGGTGCTGGTGACTGGGGCTGGGAGGGCTTCTTGGAGGGCGTGTCACAGCTGGGCCTCAAAGAGAGCATGAGATGGACACAGTGGAGGGGAAATAGCATCATAGGCTGGTACGGGTTCTCATCTTAGAGGATTGTCGGAATGAACACTGATAACAGCTGCCGTCTGCTGGGCTCTTAGCCTGTTCTAAATGCTTTACACTTATGAAGTAGTTTAACCCTCATAATAATGCTGTGAGGCAGGTATTCCCCATCTTGCAGTTGGAAAACTGAGGCACAGAGAAGTTAGGTAGCATGTTCACAGTCACACAGCACACTTTGAGTTGAGCTCCAGAGACCCCATGCTTAGCCACTTGATTCACTGCTTCTCCTGGCAGGAGCTCAGGTCTGGTTGTTGGGAGACGGCCATTAACTAGTGTTGTGGAGAGTCCTTACCTCTGTTTCCTTATCTATAAAATGAGATTAACCTGTCTCTGCAAAACATGTGTATATGTGGCGTATGCTCAGAACACTTTGCGGCCTGTGGAGTGCTGTCACCTTTATAGGCAGTGGTTGCAGGGTAGAAGGTGTGCGAGCTCAGGCAGCCCACCCGCCCTGAGCCTGACTGTCCTCGTTCTAGAGGTTGGGAGTCCGTGGGACTCTGTAGGATTAGATAAAACATGGGCAGAGTGCCCAGCACAGCATGGACACATGGCATGCCCCCCGTAACTAGAGGTCATTTGCATTATTGTGCCTTTTCTCTCAGTACTGCTACTTATTATTGGTAGTCCTTTCATCAGCGCTATGGGGTGATTTTAACCTCATTTTATAGAAGAGAAAACAGTTTGGAGGTTGAAAAATGCATCCAAAGTCACAATAATCGATAGGCACATTGAGACTTCAAGTTGGGTGTGTCACATCCCAATTCCTGCACGCTGGTGTTAGGTCACAGCAAGGCTCTAGGCCTCAGCGGTGGCTTTCTCAAAGCTTCCTTGCAAAGCTTCCTTGCAAAGCATGCGAGCAGAGCAGGTTCACACACACCGGGTGTTCATGCATGCTCTTTCTCACTTGAGCACAGGAGCTTATGGCAGTGTCTCTGCTCCACCTGTAATGCAGTCACCCTCGGTGCTGGCGTGCTGTCTCACCCTGGACCTCGTCTTCACTCTGAACACCTCGGTCCTGGAAGAACATGCGGCTTGCATTCAGAGATACTCCCTGTTTGTCCACAGGGTGACCCAAGATGGTTAGAAAAAATAATGCGTTGGAAAGAGTGTCTATGTCTTTGGAGTTGCCTGGAGACCTTTCTCCCTGGCCTTTCAGCACCCCCTCTCTGGTGGTTTTCTAGTCCTGTCATTGCTCTCTTCTCACCCCTTCAGCGCAGGGAAGAGGGCATTGGCCCTGATGGTTTGCTCACTGGACCTGTGGCATTTGAGCATCCAGGGCTCCGAATGGTACTTGCCCACGGCACTGTGCCAGGCAACATTGGGAGGAACCACTGAAGAAGATACAGGAATCCCCGTAACCCCTTGTCCAAAATGACAGGGGATTAGAAGCAAGCCCTGGACCTGTTCCTGAGGTTGAGAATTGAGCTGAGCCACCCTGGGGCTGCCACCACTTGCAACCACCATACTCTGAATCTTTGTTGATTTAGAAACCTCTTCAAGATCTTGTAGTGCCTCAGGGCCTTGCTGGTGGGGAGGATCCATAATCCCTTAAATATAATAATCCTTGGCATGGACATTTTATAGAACAGTTCCTGTACATGCGCTCGTTTGTGCACCCTCTAGCAGTCCTGTGAGAGCAAAGGACAAGGCTTGTTATCCCGTTTTGTTGATGAAAAGGCAGGTGGCTTTGGTGGCTTTGCAAGGTCACATGTCTAGTATATGATAGAGCTAAAAGCAAAAATCCAATCTGAAGGCTAGTCATGGTGTACGGAACAGATGGCAGATGCTCAGCACGTATGCCGATGTTCCCTTCTTGCTCACGTCAGGCATTGCCCGCTGATCACAATAACTCTTTCTTTCTGACCCCAGCTTCAGAGTTATTTTCTGTATAGCGTTTCTAGTCGGTCATATTCAATCGAATAACGTTGGTATGCCGGATGAATTCATTGTCATCCGTGTCACACACCAGGCTGGGATTTGGCCAACAACGTTGCATGAGTTTCCTGGTTGTTTGGCTTTCCAGTTAAGTGAAAGTTGGTTGTAGACATTAAATGAATTCCAGTTGACGTTTCTGTACGTCTGGCAGAGCCAGCCACCAGCTTCTAGGAAGGCCCTGGAGAATCTCAGTAAAATGTGTGGAGTTGGACTGAAGAAGGGCTGCTCCGATTTGAGTGCCAGATGGTGATCCAAAAGGGGGTGGATTGGTGGGACAGCCTAATTGCTGAAACGTGATTGAACCCTCTTAGTTAAAGGAAACCCAGAGGAGGAAACACAAATGTCCTTCTCTTCCAGACACTGTTATACTCCTCCGTTTGATTTCTCTTGAGATGCCCCAAGGAGAAGGCCTTTTTACCCTGCTCTAATGATGAAAAGTCTCTGGTGGCCCCATAAGACCCTCATATGATGTGGGAATCCCGAGAGGTGGTGAAGCAAAAAAGTTGAGGAGAGAGTATAGGTGGGGTGCTGTGGAAGGGAACCATCCTTGGAAACAGTCTCATCCAGGCCAAAGGACAGCTTGAGTTCTCAGACTGGATAACAAGCCTGAATATCTCATTCTTCTCTGGGCATCTTCATAATACCAGGTTTGAGCTAGAGGTGAAGTTTGAAGTTCTCTTCAAGTTGAACCTTGAATTCTGCATCTGCCCTTGTATAGCCAGACCACAATGATTGACGACTGCAGCAGTTCTTCACCTCCAGCCTTTCTTCCACCTTGAGCCTCAGAAACTGTCTGCCAAGGTCATCCTCCTACTGGCTCTCTTTTTTTGATCACATAACTCTTCAAAAATCATCTGATTTCTTGCTGTCAGTCTTCACACAGATATTCTTGACCTTGGTTTTCAAGATGCCTTTTCATCATCTACCTAGTTATACGTCCTTCTCATCTCCCCCCTTGATGGGCACCCCAGCTCTCCGAGCCTTCCTGCCCATTTGCAGGCCTCCCTGGCTCATCCCCATCCCTAGTCCCGTGGAATGTCATGGAATAAGTTCGGCTCAGATGCTCACCTTTTCCAGGAAGCCTGGCTCAGCTCCTCCATTGGAGAGAATGTTTTCCATGTGAAACACAGATTTAAAAAAAGTCGACTGCCGTGGTTGGAACAGACCTTACAAGACAATAGGCTTCAGGAATTTTAACTTAACTTTTTTTCTTTTTAGCAGAGAGCCCTTTCTTTCAATGAAGTCTTATGTGGACGCCCAAATAAGAAATTAGGAGAACAGAGCCATCTACTTGTTTAGGGGGAATGGGATGTTGATAATCCTGCTCACTGAGCTTCCCGCCTCCCCTTAGGGCCCCCAAGGATTTCACTTTTCAGGGGCCCAGTTCAAGATACCTCTGATTTAGTCCAGCCTCCAGATGAAGAGGTTGAGCCCAGGATAAGGAGATGACTTGGCCTAAGATTCCTCAGTGAGTAAGAGGTATGGGGTCTCCAGGCTTCCTTGCCTCACAGGGTCCCTTCCACTCCTGTCAGCATCCCCCAGCTCTTGGACTGAGACGTTCAGATGCCTTCCAATAAAGTGTCTGCAGCCAGATCCTTGTGGGAAGTATAGTGGTAAGCAGTTCCTTTAATGTAGGGCTTCTCAGAGGGTTTTTTATCTTTTTCTTTCTTTCTTTTCTTTTTTTTTTTTTTTGTGCATGGTTCGGGAATTGAACCTGGGTCTCCTGCAAGGAAGGCGAGCAGTCTACCACTGAACCACCTGTGCACCCCTCTCAGAGTTTTTGCTGCAGCAGGATACATTGCAGATCTCAGAAGTGGGGTAGAGGAAGGTACGGGGTGGATAAACAGTACAAAATGCAGTAATTCTGAAACTTAATATAACCACGGACCTCATCTGGTTGAGGATTCCTAAAATTGTTTCCAAACTGCTACAGGCAGGGAGATGACTGAGTTGTGAGTTGGTGCCCAGTTTATTTCAAAATATGGAGGACTGTGGATCCAGATGGCCGTTCAAGAACAAGGCCCATCTTCCAGGCTGCAGTATATAGCATGTCCATCTTTTAGATCTTTAGGTGTTGGCTGAAGGGTTTCTATGTCTTCTCCATCTTTTTTTCTTTTTTTTTAGTGTTCGCAAAGTATTCTGCTTATTAGATGTGTATTCTCCTTATTGGATGTGATCCCTCAGTATCAAACATTTGTGTCCGATATTCTCATGTTACAAACAACACTGTGATGAGCATCTTTACAGATTAATGTTTGTGGGCACAGACGTGCTGATGGTATTCTTAGATGTGGACTTATTGGGTCATAGGGCACACACAGTGTGCTATAAGAGCAAAAGCCCATCAGAACTGCCAGCATGTTGTTTCTCAGAATGATCCAGGTTTTACTTCCCTGCATTTTTCTTGGCGGAGAAGAGTAGTGTCAGAAGGGGCCAAGTATAGAGACGGCCTTGGTCCAGGTCCCTGGGACATCAGAGAGGGGCTTCTTGTAATTGGCTGTGCTGCCTTGTCTAGCCGGTCCGACAGTCAGTCCTGGGCCCCTGCCCCTCCATCCTTCCCTCCTTCCCCTTCCATGCCCGGCCAGAGCAGTGGGCCCTGTGGGGTCTCCTAATACATATTAATTGACTTAGATGCTTTTCCCTGCGTAAGAGCTCAGTAGTGAAGACTCCACTTATCTAAATGCTTTTTACATCCCTGAAACCTTGTGTGAGAGGCACAGATTGGACTACAGAGACAATGGGGCATCAGGGACCTAGTTTGCAAGAAGGTTCTGTTGCTGCTTTTATTGCCTGGATCTGGCCTTACTCCTAAATGACTGCTGGTGTTCTCTGTCCTTGGGAGGGGAGGTTTCAAGGCTGGAGGGTCTTTGGGCAGGAATAGCTTTTTTTTCTTTCTTGCCCATGTAGATAATTTTGGAGGAGGAGGACTGGCTTATAGATAATAGACCAGGTTTTACGCTTATCAACCAGTTCAGCTTGCCTGCTGTGCTGGAGACCCGGGTTCGATTCCCAGTGCCTGCCCATACAAAAAAAAAAAACCAGTTCAGGCTTTGGTGGTGAAGGGTGAGGCCTGCTGTGTGCAGAGTGTTGGATGGGAACTTTTCATGCCATGTCGAGCGATCCTCACGATGCTGAGATACACAAAACTATAGTCCCTTCCCCATGCTAGGAATTCAAGGCTCTGAGAAGTTTGGTAACTTGAATAGTGTCACTCAGCAGTGAAGGGGGGAGAGCAGTGTTAGGATTGGAAGCCAGACTTGTCTGCATCTAAAGCTAGTTCTTACCAAGCTTTTGGTCTAGGAATATTGAGTATCTCTCAAGTTTTATTGGAATTAAATCTGAACGGTTTTAAGGTCTTGAAGGCGGTGAGTTTAACAGGATTTTTTTTTATGAAGCTACCTGTTAATTATACAAGTAATACCTAAGTACTTCTCATGTTAAAATTGCTAGAATATAGAGATTACAGAAAATAAAAAGCGAGGTCTCCCTCTACCTGTTCTTGTATCCAGGTGTAACTCATTTGGAGGGTGTCCTTCTAGACCCTTTTCTGGAAGGGTCTAGATAATCTGTTTTGATTCAGCTCTGAAGGCCATTTTAGTCTTGACTGGTGACCCCATCATTTACCCAAGGCTTTTTTTTTTTTTTAAATAAGCAAGTGAAAAAAGTTCATTGAAGAACAAGAAAGTACATGCTCAAGGGATGAACATGAAGGCCCTTTTCTCCACCACTCATTTCTTTATTTCAACAAACCTGAATTAAATAGCAGCAGGCTAGCTCTGTAACTTTGTGAGAATTGTCCATCTGAGAGTGAGTCAGCCTCAGTTTTCCTCACCTGTTTACTCAGGGTGATAGCATTAGGGCATCACAGGGTTGATGAAGTAAACAGATGATTATGTAATGGCCAAGTGTATGGCACAGATTAAGGGTGTGAGAAAAGCTAACCGTGCCTGTGCACTGTGCCCCATGTTGCAGGATATAGTCACTCCTCTATTCTTAAGAGTATAGTGGGGCAAGACTCATAACTCAGTAACCATTGAATACAAAAAAAAGCTACAGATGCCTTCAGAGAGGCATTAGCAGCAGTTGGAGGAGCTCCAGAGCCCACATGGGAGCAGTTAACCCACAGAGGGAATTAGGGCAGGTTTTCAGGAGGAAGTGCCCTCCAAGCATAGGGGGTGGGGATCTTAGTAAGACAACTTATTTAGCCCTGACTTTGTGCCCGTCAGAGCCCTAAGCGCATGCCATATACTGGCTCATTTAACAGCTACCAGCAACTCTGAGGTTGGAGCTCTAATTATCCCCATTTCCCATGGGGAAACCGAGGCAGAGAGGGTTAAGGAACTTGGTCGAGGTCACAGGGCTGAGTGTCTGAGGCAGGATTTGCATACAAGCAGCCTGGTTCTAGAGTTAGTGCCTTTAATGGCTGAGTTGTGCAGCCCACCATCTTTCAAGGAGAGGCTGGCAAGGAGGAATGCAGGAACCAGTGTTTGAGGGAGGTGAGGCAGCCCTGAGTAGATCTGGGAAAAGGTAAGGCATTTGGGTGCATGGGAGTGGCGGATCGTGGCATGGTTACATCAGTTGATTGTGGGCAGATGAGGGAGCATCTAGCATCAGGAAATATCTGATAGTTGGACCTCCTCCCACCCCAAGTCTCCCATTTGAGTGGGAGAACATCCGCCCTCTGTTGCCTCTAGCATCATAGTGCCGACTCCCAACCCCCTGCCTTCCTCCCGCAAGGCCACTCAGTAGCTTATGTGCAGGCTTTGTGCTGTTCCACTCCTCTCGTTGCCTTTCGCTTTAAGTTCTCAAATAGTAGTAGAGTAGTTTTTATTATTGTTAATTTGGTCATTGCCTTTTTGACATTAATTTAAGAAAACCTAATCCCAGACTTGTCCCCACTAGCCATCTGCAGAGTATCTACCTTAAAGCATGCATACCTTCCCTGCAGGGAACCCTGTTGGCGGCACGGCAGAGCCTGTCCTCACCCTCTGGTACCTGTGGCTGCCAAGGGCCTTTTGACATTGCGTGTGATGCCCTTGCACTTGGATTGCTTCACTGCAGGGCACAATGGAGCCTCTGTCAACATGCCAACTAATTAATTTGAACTTTTTAATGTTGCTTCATCTCCATGCGCTGTTCACGTTGTCCGTTTTTAGTGTTTTCTCTGGTGCATATGGAAGGAAAGCTCTTAGATGCCTTTTTCTTGTTGCTAGAAATGGAGGAAGTGTATTCTGACCCTTCTTCTCGGCCTGCTCCAGCCTGGTTTTCCAGAGCTGTTTTTGGGCACATGCTGGTCACTCCTTTTGGGAGAGCTCTTAATTTAGGGAGAGTTAAAATTTAGACAGACCTCACTAATTCAGACTCTTGAGGTAGTGTGTGAGAACCATGAAAATCTGTAATTGCAGACAACCAGTAAAGAAATGGAGTTTGGGTTCAGTACGGCCAAACTCCCATCATGGCTAAGAGGAGGGGTGTCCATTCGCCTGGACAGTGAGAAAGGAAAGGTTTGTAATTAGCACATGTGCTTTTGGGTGTGTGTGGACGGGGTATTTCTAAAGGGCTTAAAATAGTCTGTTCTTTTGGATATTAATTTGCTTAGACCATCACATGTTTTCCTCCTCCCCTCCCCATTTTTTGCATTTCTGATGTTAAACTTGGGCTAAGCATTAGTCTTTGTAGGATTTAATTTTCTATTTATATTTTCCTACTGCTGCTGTTTTGTTGTGAGAAGCCTCAACCCTTACTTTGTGTTAAACAGAGTGCTGGGTTGGAAGGCAGGTAGTACCTCAGTCTTTCTAGCAGTCTAACTTTGGCAGGTTAATTCTCCCTTTCGGGGCCTCAGTTTCTCCACCTAAAAAAGTAGAGGTGGTGAAAGAGTGCTCCTTATCCTTTAAAACCTCTGTATTCCTGCATCTTTTGTAATAGGATATATTTGATGGTAGTAGACTTTTTCTGTAAAGGGCCAGGTAGTAAATATTTTATTTTTTAATTTTTTGACTTGCAGGGTTTTTTTGCTTTTTTTTTTCCCCCCTTCTTTGGGTGCATGGTCTGGTAATTGAACCCAGGGCTCCTGCCTGGAAGGCAGGTGGGTATTCTACCACTGAACCACCTGTGCACCTGAAAGTTTTTAAAAAATTTTTAAATGCAATTTTATTAAGATTTATTCACATACCATATAATCATCCAAAGTATACAGAGGTTTACAGTATCATCCTATAGTTTTGCATTCATCACCACAATCAATTTTTGAACGTTTTCTTACTCACCCCAAAATACATATAGGAATAAAAATAAAAATGAAAAAGAACACACAAAACATCCCATACCTCTTACCCCCCTGTTATTGATTTATTTATATTACTCATCTGTTCATACAGTAGATAAAGTATCAGCCACGAGGTTTTTATAATCACACAGTCACACTCTCAAAGCTGTATAGTTATACAGTTGTGTTCATTCAATTTTTAAATTACGAAATATAATATATATACAAAAATGATAAATTTCAAACTACATTTTAACCAATAGTTTTAGAAGAAATTTCAAAGTATGGTATGAGTTACAGTTCCACAATTTCAGGTATTTCCTTCTAGCTACTCCAAGACACTGGAGACTAAAAAGAAATATCAATATAATGATTCACTAGTTACACTCATTTGTTAATTCCTGTACTCTCTGTTATAACTCCTCCCTCTCATTTGATCCTTCTCCCAATCTTTAGGGATATTTGGGCAACAACCATTCCGACTTCTTCATGTTGAAAAGGGGTGTGTCGATGTTATGATGTAGGGGGATGCAAATGGTTAATGCCCTTGGAGAGACTGGTACTTCTCGGTTTCAGGCAGATAGTAAATATTTTAGGTTTTGTGGGTCACATGGTCTCTTTGCAGCTACTCACCTTTGCTGTTACAGTGGAAAAATAGCATAGACAATACAGAAAATGAATAGTGCGTTGTTTTCAAATAAAACTTTATTTATAAAAACAGGCAGAGGGGGCGGTACAATGGTGGCTCAGTGAATTCTTGCCTGCCGAGCTGGAGACCTGGGTTCGATTCCCGGAGCCTGCCCATGCCAAGACCCAAAAAACAAAAACAGGCGGAGGGCTGGATTTGGCCTGTGGGCTGTAGTTTTGTACTCTTAGCTCTAGAGATTTGGCTGAAACAATGTCTTCTCATGTACCAGTCCAGTCTGCAGGGAAGAATTTCTATTGTTTGAGTTAGGAACGCCATCTGAAGAAACCTGGTCTGTCCCCTGTGTTTCCCCTCTGATGGCAGGTCTGTCCAGACCTCCCTCGGAAGCAGGTGTGCCTAGCTCTATGCAAATTTCCCTGTTCCTCAAAAGTTGTAAGGTTTGGTAAATCCCATCTTTTTAGAGTGAGATTGAAGAAATGACTTTACCACAAAGCAGTGTACCTTTCACCGCAAGGTTTCTTTACAGTGTGTGCTTGTGTGTGTGGGGAAAGTTCAAAACCTGCTTGCTTTTTGTCAAGTTGGGGATTTCTTTGTTTTTTTATTTTTACATTTAAAAAGTTGGTGGTACAGAGGGTAGTTTCACGGACAAAAGGATTGTTCTAGTCACTTAGCATAATGGCTTGGTTTTTTTTTTTTCTTTTTTAACATGGGCAAGCTCCAGGAACCAGACCTGGGTCTTTGGCCTGGCAGGTGACAATTCTGCCACTGAACCACCATTGCACCGCCCAACATCTTGGTTTTAACAGGCTGTTTCTTTGTGGGCTGGAGAAGCCTGTGGTTAGTGGGGGAGCAAATTGATTATAAATATGGGCGAATTTGGTCACCCCCTCTTTGTAATTGTCCAGTGTGGTATCAGATGGTTGACTTGGTAGCAAAATTGTCTCTCATTTCTTTGCACTGTGCGCTTCACACCTGGGCTGAAGGTTGTGTGTGTCCTCTTTTGATCCCCCACCCCCCACCCCCAATCCCCCAAACTTGGGCCGGTAAGGGGCAGGGAGAATGCTTGTCCCCATTTCCCTGATGTGCAAAACAAGAACTGCATGCAGTTCTGGGTTGAAAATCTCATGGGGCTGTGACAAGGAAAGTGTCTCGATCAGTTTCCTACAGTGACTCAGCAATGTCCCAGCCTGGAGTGGGCTTCCTAAGACCTGGTACCTCCCTTCCCAGGAATGCCCTCCAGAGAGTGAAGACTTTGGGGTATAGCCCCCTCTTTCCAAGACTTCCCATGTAAATATGTACGCTAAGTAAAACCCAGTATGCTATGTAAACCCGCTTTGAGACTATCCATACTCCTTCTCCCGCCCCATCCATTCCGATTGCTACTCCTGGGAAGCATACAGCCCTTATAATTGGGAGGCATTGCTGTAATCTGGGGAGAAACATCACTGAAAGCAGAATTAGCCTCCAGGGCAGCCTAGCATGTGGCTCAGATGCTCCAACAAATGTTTGGACAGCTTAAGAAGATAAACTAGTACGGAATAAATAAAACCAACGACCAGGTCTATAGGACAAGTTAAATTTGGGAGCCTGCTATTTTCTGAAGGTTTCAAGAGTTTTTGTGGGGTGGGGGATGTTTGTTCCCTTCCTGGTGGGATTACTTCCTTCTCCAGGTTGCTTGGCCACCTGTGTTGTGGCCACCGGGAGAAGCTGAGGTGGGCTATCAGGGGCCTTTCCTCACCCATGGGGCTGCATTGTTAATGGTACTTTTAACAGAGCCCCGATGCAGGCCCCCCCCCCCCAGCTAAGTCAGTCTTTCCACAGACTAACCTCTGTAAGTCCCACTCTTAGCCAGGCGTTTTTTTAGGGACGTGAGGGCTGTGTGCAGAGAGGTGGACCCTGGGAGGACTGCTGTGCCTTGAAGAATGCAGAGTCATAGTGCGTGTTGGGCCTGCATAAATTCATTCTTAATTGAGCCCCTGCTTGGTGCTGGGGACTGTCCTCAGTCCAGGGGACACAGTGGAGGAAACCATAGCTGACCTCCCTCTCCCGGAGCTCCCTGTCTAGAGTGAGGAGATGAGGGAGTGGTGAGAAAAGGGAGGGCCTTTCTTGCTAGGATATTTGCGTGGGTGTGCTTATTTGTGATCTCCTCTGTTCGTCCTTACCAAGGAGGTGAAGACGTGGATGAAGATAATAGGATGCCAGACGGGGAATGAAAAGGTGTAAAATCTGAATTCTGACTTAAGCCAGCCAACACACTTTTGCCAGGCCTTAACCTCTCCTTTTGCCCACCTCTTTTCAGTTGCTACCCTCACCCCTACTGTGGTCTCTTTCCGGGAGTATTTGTGGTTCCTTTAGTGAGGAAGGGAGAAGTAACCCGTTGCAGGCAGGGGGATAGCAATACCTACTGCTTGGAGAGAGTTAAAAATGAGAACTTTGACTTTTTAACAATAAAGAACGTTACCCATCTGTCCGGTGTGTGTGTGTGTGAACGTGTGTGTGCGCGGGGTGGGGCAGGGGGTGGGGGGCTGGATGTATCTGGAGTACCCTGAAAGGTCACTTGTGTTGATGTTGGTGTCATTTCTGCTGCTCATAGATGTCCCGTGTTGATAGACATCACTGATTACAGCCGGGCTTGTTTAGCTTGCTGCTGGGCTGTCTGGAGGAGGGAGGGTGTCCCAGACTCTGAGAACCGGCTCCAGACCTCTTCTCCAAGGCAACACTCAGAACCAGAGCTGTCCAAAGAGGCTATTCCTAAATTCAGCTCAGCGCAGGAGGACCTTGCTCTATTGGGAGCTGCATTTCTGTGTTTATTCCATGTCAGCCTGAGCGAAGGGTTGCATGACAGCCTTGGAATGGTTCTTGTCTTCTTTTCTGATGGTGTTCAATTTTCTGGTTATTCCCCCTTTGTCTGCTTTAAACCCCCGTGTCTTAAATTTCCTGAGAAGGGAGCAAAAAGCTTGCTTTACGGTGTTATATCTTGGTATTTAGGACAGCCCAAAATAGACCATGAATTTTTGTATGATGTTATTTTGTGAACTGGTCTCAATTATCCTTTGCCCCGAATGGGTATCTCCCATTGAGGGTAGAAGTAGTTACAAGCTTTAGACTGGAAGTGACTTTTGGGCCACTCTGCGCGTGAGTGTTGTATAGCCTCACTCTAGGCCAGGGTCTCCCTTGCAAGGCGCTTTTACTTGGGTGTTCATATAATTCAGTCCACAGCCTTGGCAAGTGGCTAGACATGGTGTCCTGTTTTACACGTGAGGAAGACATGGTGTTCTATTTTACACATGAGGAAGTCGAGGCCCAGAAAGGTTCAGTGACTTCCCCAAGGTCATATGGCCCAAACAGAGCTGGGATTTAAGCAGTTGGGCCGGTGCTTTTTCTACAATACCGTGGTGCTTCCTAGCTTCCTCTCTGGTGGAAACACCTTGGGGCATCCATGCAAAATTTCTGATCAAAGCCAATTCTAGGCCAGCTTACCTGGACCACAGACTTTCAAACACATGGATCGGGCTGGAGACTCCTGAGCCTCGCTAAGACTCATTTTGTAGTTCAAAGAAGATGGCCCAGAGAGGGGGGAGGTGACATTGCAAAGTCATATAGTGTATTCATGTGTTGATCCTTTTTAGGTAGTGTTAGATGCATATTGTGTGCCAGTATTATACTAGGTGTTGGGGATAAAGCAGTGGACAAAACTAAGATTTCTACCCTTGTGGAATGTACACCGAGGGTTCTTTTTCCCCAGGCTGTAATTTTTATCCTTAAGCATCTAGAAAGCTCTTTTCTCCCAACGTGGACTCGGAGGGAATGCAGAATAATTTTAGCATAATATTTTGAGCCCAACACCAGGAGATAGGTGAATCACCTGGGGAGAGAAGTTACGTAATTGATTCCAAATCTGAGAGAAAAGATACTTGGTTTGCTTGTTTGTTTTTCATCTTCATTCTTTCCATAAATATTTCTTGAAGGGTGCACGGGTGGTTCAGTGCTAGAATGCTCGCCTTTCATGAGGGAGACCCGGGTTCGATTCCAGGATCATGCACACCCCCCCTCCCCCCCAAAAAAAAGAAAAAGAAAATATTTCTTGAGCACATATTATGTGCTGGGCACTGGTCTAAGAATTTGGCAAGTGGACAAACTCTGAGAAAGTTTGCAGTCATGGTACACTTTATTCATATGACACCTGGTAGTTGATGGGGAGTCACGGTTTGATTCCATGCGAGTCCCTGATTTGTGGTCTAAGCTTTTCTCCAGGGTGGGTGTCATCTAAGCACTGTGGTCCCTCATCCATCCATCCATATGCCAGGCTGGGGATACTGGTATGGGGATCACGATGGCAGCCTGCCTCCTAAAATGCTGCCTTCCTTACACAGGGTCTGCTTCCCCAAACTTATTTTCTGGTTCTCTGCTCCACAGACATAATACCCCCTCAACATTTGATTTTTTACATAATGGAGCTTTTCTTATTTCTCCAGCATTTCATTCGCCACCTACCATTTTTGCCACAGAAGCACAGTGACCTCTGCAGACGGAAGGAGGGTGGGAGGTGTTTGACCAAGGACACCCGGAAACCCTTGTGTTTATAAAAAGCCCTCCGGAGGTCAGCAAGGGGCTGGCAGAACATTCCCATGTCCACTCAAGTGTCTTAAATTTTTCAAAAATATTTTTAAGGAAAGGATTTTAATACATATAAAGGGCCTGAATACTCCCCTTTGTATTTTTCTCCCACTAGCATTTTATCAGTTTATCTCTGAAGTCCCCTCCGACTGTGAGAGTCTCCCAGTCCACTTTCCTGTATAGCCTCTGCTTCACCTCAGGGGACGGGGAACTCACTGACAGGGTATCCCATTTCAGTTTTAGACCGAATGGGTAGAAATCTGTGTCCCTGGTATTGCCACCAACTCCCAATCAGAAAGACTTCTGCCTTATGACAGCTTTTTGGGGGGCTAATTATAGGAAATCATTCACATATCCACGTGCTTACAGAACTCTCCTGCCCCCATTAATGGTTTCCCATTTAAAATAGCACCTGTTCTTTTTTTTTTTTTAATATTTTTATTGACAAAGCAACATACAAACACAAACATTCCATACATGGTGTACAATCAATGGC
This sequence comes from Myrmecophaga tridactyla, assembly GCA_004026745.1. Classification (NCBI taxonomy): domain Eukaryota; kingdom Metazoa; phylum Chordata; class Mammalia; order Pilosa; family Myrmecophagidae; genus Myrmecophaga; species Myrmecophaga tridactyla. The sequence continues at coordinate 5,462 of PVIY010023162.1, read as the reverse complement.
TCATATTATCATCACTATTATGTTTTAAAGGACATCTGGCTTGGCTTTGGTTTGGCCTTCTGAAAACTTGGTGTCCAAAACTGACCTCCAGCTCTCCTGCTCTTTGGCCTGGCACTCCTGAAGTGTCTGAAGTTGGCAAGGGGGAGAAAGAAGTGTGGCGGGAGTGGAAGACGCTCTTGAGTCAGGAGCTGGTGCTGATCAGCTTTGCTCTGTGCTAGATATTAAGTACGTTCCCAGGCCTGTTTCCTGTTCCCAAATGCCAACATCCCTGTCTCTTAAGTGAGGGTTAGTTTAATCTCCAACCTTACCTAAATGTTACTTCTATTATTATTCAGAGCTGTGGGTAGAATTTCCCTGGGTCAGTGAGTATGGATGGGGATGCAGTGGTAGCAGGCATAGTGCTGAGTCTACTTGGAATTCTCTCCATTACGAGCTTTGTTCCCAAATCCCCCTCCAGCCAGGATGGTACCAGTCTCCTACTTTGTTTATTAGCATGTCTTTAGAGATCATGTTGGACGAACCCCTCATTCTGCCATCGCGGGAAACTGAGGCCCAAAGGGTGGAATTCAATGTGTCTTCTCTTTTCCTGTGAGGGACTGAAAGCCAGGCTTCTTGTCTGGCGGTCTCACTGCCCTGGAGTGAGGTGCATGCTTTAGCCCCTGATAAATGGTCTTTAGCAGTTGTTGGAGTAGCTTATGTAGCTTCTAGTTGGCCAGCGCCAGTCACTAGGCGCTAGGATTTGCACAGCTCTTGCCTTCCTCTCTGCCTTAGCTGGGTGGGCAGAGATCCCCTGGGCTAACTTAATGAGAATCCACGAATCTGATGTAGCCATCAAATCCTGAGGGCCTCCTGCACACAAGGCGCAGATGGAAAGCTGTCAGCGTACAGCATTTAGTTGCTAGATAAGAGATACACCTTGAGCACAGACAAGTGTCTTGGTCTTTGTTTCTGTATGCCTAGTGCCCAATAAGGATTTGTTGAATGAATCAAAGGAATTAGATAAATGAGACCAAACAAGGGATAAGCTTGGTGGCGGCCTGCCCATCTGGTGGGTTAAAAATGGGAAAAGCCGATTCCTTTGTATTTCACAAATGTTCTTGGGTCTCCTGCCGATTCCTTTGTATTTCACAAATGTTCTTGGATCTCCCACCGTGTTCTGGATACTGCAGCCCTGCCCTCAGGGAGGTTAGGAAAGGAGGCCCTAGTGTAGGGACTCTCCTGAGCCTGGCCCAGGCCTGGCTGCTGTTGTAGGTTCTCTGTAAGTGGGTTTGCTTACCCACCCAGCCTATGGACGCTCCTCCCTGGAAGAGTCCCTCCAAGCCACTGTTCTCAGTGTTGCATGCGTGAGTGACGCACTGGCCAGTGCCCAGGTGCCTGTTAAGCATGCATGCAGCTCAGTAATAGAAATTCAGCCGAAAAAATCCTCCCTTTCCCCATGGGACAAGACCTGCTCTCATGCTCAACCCCTACCCAACAGCCTCTCTCCAGCACCTCTTTAACCCCACTGACCGCTCAGTACGCAGAATGGCTGGGTGATGAGTGGACATGCTCATAAAAGATCATCACTCTTTTCAGAGCACCAGGCTTTTCTGGAATGTCTCATTAATGACTTGGCAAAGAGAACATTAGAGTTGTAGTGCATCGGACTGGGTTTCTTTCCAGGTGTCCCCTCTGCACTGGTGAGGTGTGGAGGTGGCTGGGCTGGCAGGGCAAGGAGGATGGGGTGACAGGGCTGTGCGTGCGGCATGGAATTTTCTCCTTTTTCTCTGCTAAAGGTGTCAGCATCCTGGCGGGGTACCCCTTCTCACACCAAAAAATCTCAGGGGGCACTATTCCCCTCCCCTACCGCTTGAACCACACGCATAGACAGGCTGCTCCCTAGTTTGCAAGTGCATCTTGGAGCTTCCTGTCGGGAATGGGGCTGTCTCTGTGTTTGCAGCTCCGTGGCCTCATTTATTGAGTGCCTCCTGTGGGGGTGCTGTGCTGGGCGCTGTGGGGACCCGGGGACAGCCTCCCCTGATGCCCGCAGCACAGCCTTCGGTTAGAGTGTGTGTTGCCTCTGCTGCCTTCCTCTCTCTCACTCTGCCCTTTTCCCTTTCTCCCCTCCCCTCCTACCTCCTTTGGCTTTCCTTTGGCTTTCTCTTTTCTCTCAGTGGGGGCTCACTCTTCTTTCCTTTCTTGCCTCCTTCCCAGGATCCTTTTCTTGGTCCCCAGGGAAAACCACACAGGCGTCCTGTGAGTCCCTCAGTCAGCCAGGAACCTCTGCTCTCACCGCCGAGCCCAGGATGTGGTGTGAGATGAGCGGGCTTCACCCCAGTGGTGAAACTGGGGCGGGCATATTTTTTCTGCCTCTGCGTGATTTTATTAAGTCTCTCCTGTCAAATCTGAGGGAATTGAGGAAAGTCGTTTTAAAGATTTATTCTTGAAAGACCCTGTGAACTGGTCGCTGAACACAAAGAGGGTGGGTGGGGGTGGGTGGCGGAGAAGGGGGAGAAGCCGGGTAGTGCGGGAGCCGGCCGCCCGCCTGCACGCACGTGGGTGGAATGCGGGAAGCGGGAAGGAGAAGCTGGCCCCCCACCCCGAGCACCGGCCTGGCGCCATGTCACCACAGCCCCTGTAGAGCTGCGGTTTCCAAGATCGGCGTTTGAGGTGGGTGGGGGCTGCGAGGACACATGGGGGCTTGTTTGGCAGCAGGCGCCTATCAGACAACTGGAAAGTGCCAGCGCTTGCCTGGCCATCTGTCCCCTCGCCTAGCTCCCGCCCGCCTTCTGCTTACCACAGAAGGCCCGGCAATATTGTGCAGCGCTGGGGCACCGAGCCTGGCCAGGAGGGCAGTCAAAGTTCCAGTTTGCCTTTGTTTATTCCCATCTCGTTTTCAGCTCCTGCGCTTTGGACGAGTTGCCAGGTGCATGAAAAGTTTGCTGCGAGACAGAGCCTATTGCGGTGGTTTTGTAGAGATGTGGTGGAAGGGAAAGGGGAGGGGGCGGGTGCAGCATTTCCTTTTTACTGTTCGTCTGTTTGCTAAACTGTGGACTTTCACCCTCCCCCCCACACTATTTTTTCCCTCCTTTTTCCTTGTTTTAATTCGTAAATGCACAATCAGAGCAGTCCAAGTCTCTGGGATTTGGGTTTGTCCCCGAAGCCAACCTCTCTGAGCTTCTTTAAGGGTTAAAAATTATGGGGAAGTTCAGCCGCACTTGCAAGATATGGTTGCCGTAGCAACAGGCCTTCTAATCTGGTAGGTGACCTGAGAGACTGGAGAAGATGTAGGGGTTGGTTTGGCATTTCATTATTTCATGAGGCTGCCTCTCCAGCTGGTTTCTCTGCTGAGCTTAAAGCTTGCTGTTCCTGCCACTAGAATTACTGGCACATTCCAAAACAACAGTGTCGATGGCATGAGCAGTGCGTTAATGGGGGTCTGGCCAGGCAGGGTGGGTGAAGTGAGAGAGCTGGGTTCTAGGAGCCCTAGTTTGCTAGCACAAAAAGGGAGAGGTGGATGTAAGGCTGGGTGCAGAGGTTGGCTTTCCTGGGTGCAGAGGTTGGCTTTCCTGGGTGCAGAGGTTGGCTTTCCTGGGTGCAGAGGTTGGCTTTCCTGGGTGTAGAGGTTGGCTTTCCTAGGTGCAAATGTTGGCTTTCTTGGGTGCAGAGGTTGGCTTTCCTGCATACAATAGCTGCTTTCTTGAGCCTCCCGTAAACTGAATCCTGTTTTTTAGTGCCCTTAGAGGAACTGGCTTTTAAAGAGAATTTCAGGAGAATTCCCTTCAGTTTGCCAAGAATTCTCCTTAAATTTGGGGCTGGGGGAGGGTTTGCTTAATGTTGGAGGAGACCCCTCTTGCAGTGTGGGCATTTGGTGCCCACCTCTTTCATTTGCCTCCAGGTGGATATTGTCCAGAAATTTGATTTAGTTCAGTATATTAGTTGTATGTCACTGCGTGCCTGGCCCCGTGCCTGGTGCAGAGAGGAGCAGGAGGGAGCATGCCCCATTTCATCCATTCACTCAGCAAACATTTGTTGGCCACCGCCATGTGTCAGGCACTGTAGAGAAGGGGCATTTCACACCACTGGCTGGCCTGAGAGGGACCCTCACAGCAAGGGCAGGAGAGAGGGTGGGGGTGACTGCCTAGCTCTCCCTTCCTTTTAGAAGGACTTGGCGTGGAGGGCAGTGAGGAGTGTTGACCTTAGAAAGGGGCCTTGGGAAGGCTTTGGGCACCCACATTTCTTACCTCACCTTTCTCAGAGGGGTTTCCAGAGCCCCAATCCATGGCATGTTCAGGTGGGGTGTTCTTAGCCCACACGTCTCTAAACATCATGCCCTATGCAGAATTTCATGTCAGTCTAGACCCAGCTTCAAAGGGATTTCTGACTGGTTGGCTTCCTGGGTTTCTCTGGAATAGCGAGTGTTCCTGGGATTTATGAGGGAAGTGGGAGTGGAGAGGAGAGTAATTCATAATACTTACTTGAATTTTTTGTGATTTAATCCCTCTCCTCATCTCAGTTGTGAACTCTCAGAGGAAGAGGACTTTGTGCTAAAGGCCCAGCAGGCCGTGGAACTTCACTGTTCTCCCTTCATAGATCCAGAAGCTGAAGACCAGAGAGGCGAGGGTGATGGCTTGCATACTCCTGGGGCTCTTGGGTTCCAGACAAGGACATGCTCCCCTGGACCACATCGGCTTTGGGCTGTTGATTTTGCTGTGTACTTGCTGTGCATGGGGAATGTCGGAATGGAATGTGGATCTTGATGGCTGGGAGTTTTGGGGATTGGGAGATGTACCTGTGCTGCAGAAGGCAAAGTCACTGTGCACCCTTGTAAGGCCAGGAGAATCCATAGACAGTGAGACACATTGGCTCCTTTCTCTGCTTTCCTGGGTTCAGAGAGAATTGGTTGGGGGCATTGGGATGGGAGTGTTCTCTCCTGCTGCCCAGCCTGGCACAGTGTTGGGATGCAGGAGCATTCAGAGGGGAGAGGGTAGGAAGGAGGAGAAGATTCCTGCTCTCAGTACAGTGTGATTTGGGGTAGTCAGTCCCCTTGGTTCCTTCTGCATCTATAAATGTCTCATCTATAAAATGCAGGAATTAAACCCGTCATACATGTCCCTCCCAGGTTTCTCAGTTCGTGTCTGTGGATGGAAAGGAAAACCTTAGCAGAGTCGCTGCACTCTTGCACCTCAGGCTGGCTTCTCAGTATAGATGGTGGCTTCAGGGTTTTACCCATTTTTATCTGGCTTGAGTATAATTTTGCCCATTTCAGTGCCGTTCAATGCGGGTTTGCTGCATGCTGTCCCCTGTGACCAGACCACACCTCAGGAGCAGTGTCGGGACCCTGCCCTGTTTTTGTCTGACTTCTATGGAGCCTGTGAGAGGGTAGACAGAATTGGGTTCCAACTCTGCATGTGGTTCATTAGGAAACTCTGAACACACTAATTTTCCCGTAGGGAGCCATCTTCTTGGCTTTGGGTTGGGGG
>PVIY010023161.1:0-39706 GCA_004026745.1 Myrmecophaga tridactyla | reverse complement strand
CCAGAAAATCTTGACATTGGGTTCAAAGCACTCTAAAACTAGAGATTGCAGTGCCCCTTGATCAAAACCCCAGAATTTAGAATCAGTGAGGCTCAGCTTGTGTGCCAATTCTGCCCCTTGCAAGCTGTGTAATCTTGGGCAGAAGTCATTTGTTTTCCTTAAACCTCAGTTTTCTTCTCATTTACAGGGGGATGCTAATAATACCTCCTTCCCAGTATTCTGGTATCAAATATGAGAGTATCCATGTAAATGACTTGCCACAGTGCTTAGCACATACTAAGCACTCAAAAATGTGTGGAGAAAAGTGTCTACTTTGATACTTCTGTTAGTAGTCTTTTAAAGAAATGTCTAGATTCCTGCTGTAACTACAGCATCTCTTTGGTTTAGAGTGTTTGTTTAAAGAAGCAGGTTTATTTTATGCTATCTAGTGTTTTAGATGGAAGGTTTATGTGGCCTTGCTTACACAGTAATGAGTTTGCTTAAACAACACTGCATGACTGCTATCCCTTTGGGGCCCATAAGAAAATGAGGCTCTCATGAGTCAATCTCAGCAGTGAAAAAATATACAATAAAATTGGCCTCGCTTTGTGTGCAGTTTATACCCACTTGTACAAGGTGAGCTGATACAGGATATCAGCGTGAGTTCTCACTGGGAGGTCCTCTTGAGACTTGTAAACGAAAATGATTATTACTGTCAAGCCCCAATGGAATCTTTTTTCATTCCATGCTGCAATTCCACTTTGACATTTCAATGTTTCTTATGCAAATTGTAAATATTGGCTTATATTGTGGATATCTATTACTCTACAGGTAGTGGTGGTAAATTTTATAGAAATACAGGCTTGGATGTAACTTTCTAAGGCTCTCTTACTCTTTGGGCAGGTTACTAATCTCTCTTTCCAGTCTTACCCATGGATAACTGTGATAAGCAGCAGAATAAAGAACATAAGGTAACATTAACCTACTCACTTCCTTTGCTTATCCTTGAGCCAGGTATTCACTGAAGAGTTTCAGCAAATCTGGAAAATAAAAGGATTTAAAATAAAAGCCATCTTACCTGCAAAGTGTATCCAAAATATTGAATATCTCTGCAAAGAGTTCCACTGGATTTTTTTGGTGCACAAAAATGACCACTGCCTGTTCTGTGTACTGGTTAAATTCTGAACAGTATGGTAGGACTTGATTCTTGAGTAAGGTTGAGTTGGGAGAACCAAACAGTTTAAGCAGGATTGATTTTCTTTTTGTCTCTATATTTCTAAATATGGGAAATTAACATTTGGGAGTAAAATGACAAACTCTTGTTATGGACTCATTCCAGTCTATGATAGCTCAAAATGAGGTTTATGATCTGCATAAATGACCCATGTGGGAAGAAAGCAAAATTGTTTGTGAAAGTGACTGATTTCTTGTGTGGATTATAGCTTTATTTAAAGACAAACTAATAAACAACAATCCACTTATTTCCCCATCCAAATAAACAGCAACACAAAACAAATATATAAAATAAAAGCCAAGGAGCCTACCTTAGTAAGGTGCATGTATTTATTATTCATAATCTGTGAGGGGAGAAACGCTGATTTCTAGTTGTGCTACAGGCACAAATGAATTGGGCAAATTCATTCCTTTAACTCTCTCTGCTCTATTTGAATGACTACATGATTCATCCAATCATAGTAGAAAATGAAAGGTCTCTTAACCCCAACAAATGGATTGTCCCTTCTTGCCTTTTACTCCTTTTGATTTTCAGAATCTAATTCTAAGACTATCTGAACTCCCCAAAGTTAGTATCCTAAGGGCAGTATTCTCTCTTCCAGATCTAAATTGCTGTGGCCTGAAATAGGAGACAGTTGGTGGCAGACCACAGTTACATTAATCCAGCAAATTGCAGATTCCCTGTGTGTATGTGATATGGCCAAATTCACTAGAATTGCATTTTATAATATGAGAGATATTTATATGTTAAAGTACATTTAATATGAAACGTGAAAAATAAACTACATTTTGAGATTCGTGAAGATGTCAGCCTGCACATGCCTAAACACTGTCAGATTTGACAAGGTCTGCAGTGATATTCACCTTTGTATCTAAGATCTTAACAGTTTGACAGTATCTGGACAGAACAAGAGATGCATGATTGATCCACCACTGAAACACTGTAACTTTCCTTAACTTGTGTGCATGCATTTGTGTTTGTGTGTGTGTGTGTTCATGGCAGAAAATTGTAATTGTGAGCATTAGTACACCAAGCCTGAATCCCTTCTGAATAACTCTGTTTCATGCTGCTTCATGTTTTATGCAAATTATGTTTTTTGCTGGAATTGCCATTGCCAGACTACATTAAATTTTAATGCATTTAGAGAAGAATTGGATTATAGAAATTACTGTTAATATTATCATTTCTATGTAAAATATTAAGAAAATTATTTGAAGATTTTGAAAGAGATACAGAGAGTGGGAGAAGATGAATGATATTAGAGGAAAAACATGATTTCCTTTATAAGAGAGAAAATGATCATTTTCGGTCTAAGTCTAACACTATTTGATGCTTGTTATTAAAATTTAGGCCAATCCTTCACAATCAGATTCACAATAAACTTCTCATTCAAATGTTACTATTTCTCTTTAAGGAAAACTTAGAAGCTAGTCACTCCCTTTAAGTTAGACGCTTTTTCAGAAATGAGTCTCTAGTACTTGTTAAAGAAATTTCGTGACTCAAGAAAATGACTAACATAATTACACAATAATATATTATAAAATATATAATATGACTTTGAAGAGCTTGACAATGATATGCCCCGGTAGCACTTCATGTACTTCCTACATTTGATTTTTGATAGACTGAGTCCTTACAGTGAAAGACTTCTTATAGAGATTTGCAATTTCCATAAGAATTTCTTCAATAAGATTTGGGCTTTTTCAATACCATTGTCTTTAGTGCATATAAGCTACTCTAAAAAAGCCAATGAAGACAGGAATTTCATTGCTGTTCTTATTTATTTATTTGTTTTTGGTAACTTCCTGGTAAAGCCTGGATATATGAATTAAAACGAAATGCCTATTTTCATCTTCCACCATTCAGTCAAGGAATGTAGTAACTGTAGAATCAGAGTATATCAGAAAATCAGTAAGGGTTTACTCGATTACGTTTCAAGATTCACGCCTAAGTGAATGTGTGTTGGGCTGGCGAAAAACTGGATTCTGGAAAAGAGATGGACAAAAGGATTACCAGAGGAGGTCTTGGACAAATCTGTGCCCTGAACCATGCACTCGCTCCTACTTCGTGATATAGACAATAACCAGATAATCTATATCTTTTGATGGGCTGACTGAGGTACTTCAATGCCTCTCCTCTCTCTAGGTGCAGCCTCTAGCTGCACCATAATTTTCAGAATCCTGCAAAATCTTGAGACTGCCCTGTTATCAAAGACAACAAATACCTTTCCAATTGTTTCCCCCAAAAGATCCTTTTGTATTCCTACTGTCTTGTTCTATAACAAATTGCCCAATATAATGATAAGTGATAAAAATCCACACTCAGTGTTAACAGGCGTAAAACATTGTGGTGGTTTGGAGCTCTAGGTACCCCAGAAAAACATGTTCTTAAGCAAAGTCCATTCTGTGGGTACGAACCCATTATAAGGAGGAGTTTTTGATCAAGTTATTTCAGTTAAGGTGTCCCAGGACTGGTAACTGGAGTCTTCATAAGTAGAATGAAAGTCAGAGAGAGAAAGTCACAAGGAGCAGCCAAAAGCTGAACATCATCTGAACCTGGAAAAGAAGGTAAGGGTCAGGAGAGGCCACCACATGCACTTGCATTGCCATGTGACAGTGCAGCCACTGCGCTGGATGGCCGGCAGCCAGTCCAGAATGTCAGGCTTCGGGAAGAAAGCATCGCCTTAATGATGTCTAGATTTGGACTTTGTTTCAGCTTCCAAACCATAATAAAAAAAAATTCCCATTCTTTAAACCAACCCATTGCATGGTATTTGCTTAAGTAGCCAAGGAAGCTAAAACAAACAACTGTTTTTTGAAATGGCAATTATTGATTCATTTTTAACTAGTGAGAAAATTATTTGTAAATAGGCAAAAATGTAGCACATGTTATGGTGACAGGTAACTTTTCTATTCCTTTTTCTCTTTTTTTTTTGTCTTTGTAACAAAGAAATGACCAGTTTTAAGATAAGAAAAATGTTATCTTTCCTGATATATTGTTACAACATGAATAAAAACACAAAATTACTGAATAACATAAATAGTCTATGAGTCTAAGTTTACTCTGTGGCCCTTATACTTAATGTAAAATACATCATACAACTTCTCAGCTTCTAAGTTGTTTTTGCAAAATGGGAATTTTTATGTTCCTAAATTATCACAAATGTGAATACTTGCTGCTAAATGTAAAGGAACAAATTTCCTCACTTTGAAGTCCTATCTCCTTTAGGACTAGATGGAACTTTTTTTTAATGAAGGAAGTACCTCGTTTAATTATGTCAATGGAGCAGAAAAATATGTTTTCTCAATAAGTAAGTCGCTGAAATAATTTCTATAAATGGGATAATATTTTGTAATTTTTGAAAAAATAACACTCCAATGCAAAAGTTATATGTGCAAAATGTAAGTGTAATTGTGTTATGTTTTATCACGTTAATTACTTCTTTAATAGGTCTATATGCATAGTCTGACATTATCATTGACCTTAGAGCAGTAGTAGATTATTTATTCCACAATATCCAAGTAAGTCCCCTAGATTTTGATTAACGAGCTACTCTTTATTAGACAATTCAGTATAGGATTTGAAAGCCTGGACTCTGTAGCAAATATATCTTCAGTGAGCTCTGGGAAGTTGTTAACCTCATTGTACCTCAATTTCTTCATTCAAAAATTGATGAATAGTACTTTTCTATTGAACTATCTTTATAATTAAATGAATTCATAATATAAAGTATTTAGAACAAGGCTATCATATAGTAAACTTTCAGTACATGATTACTATGATTAGATTTTGCAGAGTAAATGTTAGGTACGATTTTATATTATGTACTTGGGTAACTGATAACGGCCTATACCAATCCAATATACCAAATACTATGAAATGTAAAGATGCAAACAGATAAAATACAAACCAGCAAAAGTTGCTAGATTTTACAAAAGTTCTTTACAATTTGTAAATCTTAAAGTGTTATTTGTTGGAACTACCAATAAAAGAAAGGCTAAAAGAGTTTTTAATAAATTGCTACGCAGTATGCAAATCCATAGATTTCAGTGATGACGCTTCTCCTAATATACTCTGAAATATTTTCTCCAGCATATTATAATCTATCATAACCTTCAGGAAAAAATCATCACCATTCCTAAAATATTTTTCTCTAGATGATATTCTGGTTTAACTTTATTTTCACTATAAAATTTTTAGATAATTTTATTTCATATTTATACTCCTTTGAAGATTGTTCATTTTCATTTATGAAAATATTGCTTGGAGTTAATATAGGAGTGTTCATTGACCCCAGCCATTTGGCTTAATTAAAATAAACTAATAAAATACTTCTTAAAATGCAATTTGTTTAAGGTTAATTTCATTTTTTTCCAAAATTTTAAGAAGAGCAATTTAATATCTAAAGGAATTATGAAGGAAAATAAATTAAGAGACCGATATAGAAAGTCTTAGCTTCTGTTCAGAGTTTACATAACTGAAGAAATATTTTGTAACACCCCCAAATCCACCAATCTTCCTGTGATTTGTTTGTTGGCTTCACATTAATTTTATGGCATTTTAGAAACATCATTATTATTTTCGTTCCTTCCTTCTTACCTTGTTAAACATTTTGCAGATCTAGTCTTTATATGTATCAACACATTTATAACTTGTGGTAATTTCATTCCTTCCTGTACATCTCCCTTTTTCATTTGGTATCATTTCTCTTGAGCCTTTAAAACTTCTTTAAGCATTTCCTACTTCACAGGTCTGTTAGTAATAAATTTTGTTATCTGTAAAAACAATTCAACAGGTCTTTATTTTTGATGAAAAATTTTGCTGTATATAGAATTCTGGGTGTAAATGTATTTTTTTGGTTTGTTTGTTTGTTTGTTTTTGCTTTTGTTTTCTGCTTTTAACACTTTGAAGTTGCCAAGCCATTGATCTCATTCATATTTGCATTGTTTATGATGAACTATTTGCTTGTTTCTTGTCTGTGTTGCCCTATATGCAAGGTGGCATTTGAACATGGATACGTTAAAGATGTTCTCTTAATCTGTGTATTGTCTCTGTGTGTGATGTTCTAAGGCACAGTTTCCTTCATACTATCCTACTTGAGATAAACTGAACTTCTTGGATCCGTGTACTGAAAGTTTTTTACCACATTTGGGAAACATCCACTCCCATTCCCACCCTATGGTATCTCTTGAGATTCACCCACTTTGTTGCATGTATCGATAGTTGATTCATTTTATTTCTAACTAGTATTCCATTGTGTGGTTGTATCACCCTTTGTTTATCCATTCACCATTTCATATACATAGGGCTTTCAGAAATATTTGTTTGTTTTTTAGTGAGTTTTCACAGTTTGTGAAATATGTCCATTTATCTAAGTTACTCAATTTATTGGTAGCAGGTTGTTTGAAACATTCTAATCATCCATTTAAAGTCAGTAAGATTTGTAGTGAAATCTCATCTCTCATAGGTGATACTGGTAATTTCATTATTTACTCTTTTTATCCCCTTGTTTAGTTTATTTAGAAATGAATGAAATGTATTGATCTTTCAAAGAATAAACTTGTTAAAAAGAGACTTATCCCTGTTATTTTTGTTCAGTTTTAAATTAAACTCATTGAGTTCTGATCTTTTATTTATTTTCTTTCTTTGAATTAATTTGTGTTTAATGGTCACTTCTTTCTATAGTTTTTTTTAAAGATAGATGCTTAGGTTATTGAAATGAAATATTCTTAACTAATATGAGTATTTAGTGCTGTACATTTTCATCTAATCACTATTTTACTTCAATCCCATAAAATTTAGTTACGTTATGCTATTCTTTCTATTTTCTTCAAAATGTTTTCTGATATTCCTTGAGGTGTTTTTTCCATGAATTATTTAGAAATGAATAATTTAATTTCCAATAAGTGGGGATTTTCTATATGTATTTTTATTACTAATTTGTTGTTCAATTCCTTTGTGGTTTTAGAACATGCTTCATATGATTTTAATCCTCTTACATTTATCGAGACCTTTTATGGCTCAGAAAATGGTCTATCTTGTTGAAAATTTCATGTATACTTATAAGGAATATTTACTGTTGTTGGTGGGACGTACTCTATAAATGTCTATTAGGTCAATTTGGTTGATGGTATTGTTCAAGTCTTTTCTGTACCTTAATTATTTTCTGTGTAATTTTTCTACAAATTACTGAGAGAAGAGTGTTGAAATCTCCAACAACAACTTTGATTAGTCTATTTGTCCTACTCTAGGGCTAATTTTGCACCACTACAAAGATGGTGCCCTCCCTAGGGCTCTACCATATGCTCCTACTATTAGGAAGTCTTTATCCTCTGTATGATGTGGACACAAATTAATGATTCCAGTCCCATGTTAGCTCTGGAAATTGTTGTGGCTGCCCTTCCCAGTGGTTCTTTCCTCTGCCATGAGTAGATTTTGCCTCACACACACACAGATTAGTACTTGGTTTACAGATTTCCAGGGCTCTCTCTTTGTGTAGTTCCCTCTTCTCCAGTGTCCAGCTTATCAGTTTCTATGTTTCTTGATGTTGATTCAGGGTCAGCCGGACCCTCCTCGTTTTCCCACTTTTTGTGCTGTTGTCTAGTAATTGGATGACCCTACACGGTAAGCTGGGTCAATTGTAGGCCTTATCTTGGTCTCTCTCATGGATTGCAGTCTTGACCTGCCTATTGTATAGGGTCTGAAATCATTATTTCATATATATGTATATAGATTTTGCTTTTAGTTATTTTATGTGAGAAGGTAAATCCAGTCTGTTATTCCATCTTGGCTCAACTATCTTAAGCAATAAAAATATCACTCTGGTTATTGTGGTCAGAATAGACAGGAAGATGGTGGCAAAATGTAAGGAAAGGAGGCTTGTTAGTACACTATTGCAATAATCCATTCGAGAGATAGCAATGACTTGGATCAGAGCGTGTGAAGTAGAAGAATTGATTGTATTTTGATTGTATTTTAAAGGAAATCCTACAGTATGGTCTGACAGATTGGAGATGGGATGTGAAAGAGGAAAAAAGGATAACTGCAAGATTTTTTACCTGAGCAACTGGAAAGATGGGAACTGCCCTCAACTGAGACAATAGGAAAAGCAGTTATTTTGTTGTTACTGTTGTGTTTTCCTTTCTTTCTTTCATTTTTTTTTATTTTAAAGGAATATTGGGACATAAATTTTGGACCAATGTCTTAGACATCAAAATGGAGATGTTAAGTAGTGGTTGTATACAGATCTCCAGTTGTGGAGAAAGATCAGATTTGGAATAAGGGTTTGAGTATTTTTGGCAAACTGATGGTAATCATCACCATTCTCCCTTCTTTAATATCATGTAATTTTCTTGAATTTCTTTCTATTTCAGTTTTTTTTTTTTTTTTTTTTTTTTTGGCATGGGCAGGTCTGGGAATCGAACCTGGGTCTCTGGCATGGCAGGTGAGAATTCTGCCACTGAGCCACCATTGCACCACTCTCTATTTTAGTTTTTGAACATTCCATTCTCTTGCCTCTCCTCTGACTTATGTGGTTGGTCCTTCAGTTTCTCTTTCACAGACTCATTTGTTACCTGCTTCCCTTTTAACATCAGTTTTCCCAATAGTTCTGACCTTGTCTCACTTTTCTCTATGTACCTTAAAGGATCTAATTCAATATTTGAATTGTCATTAATTTATTAAAAATCTACCATAGATACAGAATAAGTTCAGTTTGATGATTTTGATATTTTGGTCTATTTTTGTTAGATAACATGATTTTCAATTTGTCATTTGAAAATTTCTTTCAGAGTTTTCAAGGTCCAGAGATTAAGGTGGCTTCCTTCTTTGGACTTTCACAGTTATTTTTTTCCCCCAAGGATAGAGATGTTATCTGTGGCATTTGGTCTCAGCTGATGATGATGGATTTGTCTTTCATAATTCATTCTGAGGGAACTCAATCCATAAATGCATTTCCAGTCCTTCAGGCTATGGGAAGGCGTGCAGATTTGGCAAAACCTAGGAAATCAAACCCATCAGACTCCTCAGTTTTAGCTGTTGTACTAGCAGTCCTTCTCTAGTTTCAGGTCAAAACATGTAGAATCCTTTATAATACATATAAAAGCCTTGAAACCTGTTAGCATTAAGGGCAGTAAACTTTATGATTTGTAGAACAGTTTCAGTTCTATAGTCAAATGACAATAACCTGTATATACACTAAGCTGATCTCTGATATTTGAAGATATTTTCTAGTCATTATAAAATGATCTACCTAAGAAAACTAGAAAGGAGCAGGTAGGAGTTTCTCTTTTTTTCATGAAAAGTAAGAAATATGCAATTGATTCATTGTCCATCCACCACCAATGTTTCAATAATTTTTGCCCCCCCCCACCATCTTGGAGTACTTTTTTGCAAATGAGAGATTTTATGCTCAGTGCATCTGATTGAGTGAGCATCAGATGGCAAATACAGATATTTCTCCTACACAAATGATTAAGCTGAAAGCCAGAGAATATAAATGATCTATGATTCTGATCATAGCATCTGTGTGCTGCCGCCTCACAGAATTCTATTGTAAAGAATAAGGATCTGAAAAATTATCATCAGAACGTCAGTAAATCCAGCATATTAATGGATTTTTTAATCCATCAGTAAATCTAGGTCTATTTACTAATGCTGTTATTCACTTTTTATTGACATATTTTCACAAAAAGAGTGATATGAAGTTGTACAATGTTGTGGATAACAAGCATTTGTGGCAACTTTCTGAATTGAGGCTTTTTGTTGATTGGCAAATGAACTAAGTCATTCCATGTACACACCTCATTTGACAGTAAATAAAAGTCATCACAATTGGCACAGAGCAGGTCCAATTACTAGTCAGTGGTTTGGGAATGCAGTGAAAGAAAAGGCATGGTTTTGTTCTCCCTGCACTCACAGCTGACAGTAGCATATGAAAGAGACATACAAATAAACCAATGCAATATAGTATAATTGGTGAATAAATATATGTTTACTGAATTTATAGGACTGGATAATATATTGAATAATTTATAAAAGATAATAAATTGTTTAAGTGATATACTCACATGATTTAAGTGTCAAAAAAAAGAGAAAGATTAAATAACACTCGAAAGGGATTTGAAGTTCAGTAGGAAACTAGATAAATTCCATGTAAAATGGAATACATGGAGAAAAGTTTCAAGGTGAGAAAAATATAGTGTGTTAGAGGTTATATTGTTAAGTTTCTGATGTGTAGGGTGAGAGAGAAGCAGCAAGAGAGAAGACAAGGAAAATTTGATGGATGGGACAAATCAAGAGAGACTTTTTTTTTGTCAGTTAAGAATGTGTATTGAACATAAAGTCCCAGTGGGTGCCATGACCAGATATGGATTTTAGGTCATTTATTCTGGAGCCTGTGGAGAATCAAGTGCAGAGGTAAAGGAAAGGAGGTGGTTTAAGAGGCATTGAATAAGTCTAGACGTGAAGTCTGGTCTAGATTAATGGCAATGGTAACAGAGAGAGACAGCAGAGCAGGCAGATGTGTTTTAGATGAGATTAATCGTAACAGAGTTAAGGAGCAGATAGAGAAAATTTAGACTGGTCCTTACTTTTCTTTCTTGAATAGATGATAGTATGAAAGCATTAAACAGTATGGGGATAAGGAGAGAGGAGTGGCCGTTGAGTAAGATTATAATGATAAAATGTTATTGTTTTTGGTATATCATGATTATATTGCACTGCCTTTCATTCTGGAGAGGTCCTAGGGCAGCCATGAATCTAGGTTTCCATAGGGCAGACCTGGTTTATCTTTGTTGTCCTAGGTACTGATTAATGACTGATGAAGTGTATGGTCACATTAGCTATGATAGAATGCTAGGCTAAAAAAGAATTATTTTCTATCTTTTACCCCTTGGAACTATCTTGTTTTAATTTACCTGTCCCCCCTCTTAAAAGTCTCTGTAGGGCAACTTCTAAATTAAGCCATTTTGCCCTTCTCCCCTATATCTATGCTATAGAGGAGAACATACCAATTCTTCTGAAGCCAAGCGAATTGACCCTCAGGATCTCTGAAAGCACTTGATGGGTACCTGGGTCAGATGCCTTACAACATTTTATTTATTTTAAACTGTTTATAAATGATTGTCTCATGGGTCCATCTTCCCAGTAAGACTGTCTCTTCCCCGAGTACAAGAACTGTATTATTCTTTTTTTAAGTTCGCTGGCAATATATATGAATATATATATATATTATATATATGAATTAATTTCTTTCTTTAGATATGGGAGTTATGATTTCATAAGTGGTCACAAAGTTAAGAGTTAGGTTAGGGAGAATGGTAAAAGTTTTTCTTGGCTGTTTCCGCAAAGAAAGCTATTTTAGACAAGAAGCTTGAAGAATTTTGGCAGTATTTGAAAAATGTTCTGCTATCTGTTTACTATGTTCGGATTTTCCTCTCTTACTAACTAGTTAGTTTGAAGACTTCAGTATCTTTTACGCCCAGTTTTATTATCTGCAAAATGATCTTGATTTTCTATTATGAATGTTGTGATTTGGCTCTCTTGACATAATAGGTTTGACACTTTGCATAATGAAAAATATATATGTAAATAGTTATTGGTGTTATTATTTTATTACACCTGTTAATATTTTACAAAGTTTCCAATGATAACATGCTTCCTTTGTAATAGCATTTTTCCTTCATCACTGAGGCTTTTTAATAAATCCCTAGAATTATAATTATCAGATGAAGAAGCTATGGGAAAAATGAACAAGAAATTTTCAGCTAAAAATAATAATGCCAGTGATTGCAACTCCATACCTAAAGTAAATGAGTGGGTTTCCTATTGCAGTGGTAATATAGAGAAGTGCATTTAAATTATATTAAGACTTCATATTTAAAAAAATTGTTATAGCACTCTCCTT
This sequence comes from Myrmecophaga tridactyla, assembly GCA_004026745.1. Classification (NCBI taxonomy): domain Eukaryota; kingdom Metazoa; phylum Chordata; class Mammalia; order Pilosa; family Myrmecophagidae; genus Myrmecophaga; species Myrmecophaga tridactyla. The sequence goes on along the minus strand of PVIY010023161.1, from coordinate 27,587 downwards.
TAAAACAAGAGCTTTTGAAGTGAAAAGGTATGAGCACTTTAGGGCTATGTTAAAAAAAAATCAGGCATAAGAATTGCAAATGTAAAGTTATCCAGAAATTGAAAAGAAAAAAGGAAACAAAACTATTCACCCAGAAGTATTGAATTCAGAGTGTCCTTAGAGATGAGAATGATTGATATAATTGGCCCAAAAGTCGAAGAGGAAAAGAAGAGTTGATTTGAATACATTACAATTTTATTATAACTGATTTCAGCATTGATTAAGTCTTCAGAATGCTCTCAGCAGGGAACTTAGAGCTGTGAAGTAAATATTAAAAAACTCTCACAGAATAATATTCTCAAGAAATCAATATAATATAGAAAAATGACAATTCAGTAAATGTGTATACACCACATATGCACACACACACACACACACACATCATATTAGCATATCTTAGTGATCTGAGAGTGGAACTATTATTCATGTTGTTTTCTCTAGTAGATCTAAGTGCTCTAAAGAGTAAAGGTGCTATATAAAATCATTTTGAATATTATGTTTAAAAATTGCTAGACAAGTAAATTATATGTAACAAATTAATATCACATTAATTTTAAGAAGGATAATGTGAAGAAGTGAAAACCCGTGTCTGCTACACAGACACACACATATAATTATTAGCATTTGTTAATTGAGTTGATGGGGGAAGATTGTGTGTCAGTGTAGGAACTGGAGCTGAGGTAGAAAATATCTAGTCAAACAAATATTATCCCTATATTTATGCCTATGGTCTTTTATACATAGTTATATGAATGGGAGAAAGATATAAAATGTGGGGAGGAAATGCTTAGCCTTACCATTGTGTGTGTGTTTACGTGTGCATTTTACTTTTTTTTTTTTTTCTTTTCTTTCTCGGGGTGCATGATCTGGGAATTCAACCCAGGTCTCCCTCATGGAAGGCAAACATTCTACCACTGAACCACCGGTACCCCCTATGTGTGTGCGTTTTAAATAAACAAGAATTTATTTTAAATTTGAGAAAAAACAAAAAAAGAGAAAATATCATGAAGAGACTATGACCTTGTCATCATGCAACATGGGAATATATTTATGTTTCTTAGACAACATGATCTGGAATTGATCAAATGGATAATTAATTTATCCTATCCTTATTCAGAAGAAGATTTTTACCAAACTAAACTCTACCTACTTATTCTCAAGTGATGGGCCCTGTAACAGCGGATACTATTTGTGTTCATTTCAGCTCCTTTTTGATTCAGTTGACTGCTGATTCAGTCCTAGCCCAAGTCATTTGTGCATGTGCTATTTTGAACTACTGACAATTCCCAAATTTTCTATAATCTCTTTCCTCTTTAGATTTTGTACTTATGTATTCTGTAAGACCTTGTTACATATACCTGGGATCACTCTTCTCCTACCTGAGTCAGTCCCAACTATTTATTTACTTCCTTATGTACTATTCATAGTTGAGCCCACTATATTTTAATTATGTCTTTATTTGTTTGTCTTTCCAGATAAGGTCCTTGAGATAGGAGTTGAGTGATAGTCATGTCTATAGCAACTAACTCAGAGATTGGAACCTAACTGATTTACAGTAACTATTTTAAATGAATAATTGAATGAATGACTATCTTTTACATTGACCACTCTCTTTTACCAAGATACTGGATATTTAAGCATCCAGAAAAACTTCAGACCAACTATTCTGTGCCTTTGAAGAAAGTAATTTGAAAGATATGCCTTCAGTTCCTTCCTCTATAAAACCACATTGGATATTTTATGCTTTTTCAATTATTAGATCACTAAGAAAATATTTAAATAACTTTCATATGCCAAGTTCTACCAGGCTATATTAGACCCAAAAGTTTAAATTTTTGTTGGTAGAAAAGACATAAATTTGTAAAATAATCTGAACCAAATAATCAGACCATTATCAAATGCTAAGCCATGTGGTACAAACAATAAAAATCATAAGGGTTTAATTGCATGTGATCAATTTTTGTAGAAGTTGTAAAAGTGGATGGGGAGGAAGAACATGATATATGGGTGAGACCTGATCTGTTCAGAAAGAGAAAGAATAACATTATCATGTTATAATGAGATCATGTTATAATCAGATTATAACATGAGCTGAGTCCTAGCAATGGTGAAAAGCATGGCTGCTAGAGGTATAAGGAACTAGCTTACTGAAATGAATGTTGGGGAAATATGACTAATATGATTGTAAGAAGCAAAATGAAGCAACATTTTGAAATGTCCTAACATTTGGTTTAGAATATATGCCACAGATAGTCATGTTTGTAATTATAATCAGAAAACCTATGCTTAGCTTCATTTTTATTTACTAACTTACCTTGCCTTATGCTCCATTTTGTATGTAATAACTCAACATAGCCAAGTAACTTTCTGCAGCAACAACTGATGACCATAAGAATGCACACTTGACTGTTATAAAGACCAAAGGTGATAATGGTATGATGGTATGCTGTTATAGGTATTTTTCCCCCTCACTTTCCGGAGGAAATAGCAGAAGTTCAGGGGTCATTTAGCTTGCTGGAAGTGTCAAAATACATTTTACTACTGATACTATGCCCTCTCTGTTACCCCATATCAGTCTTGTTGTAGGTACTTGAATAGGGAAGGGACATGAATGTTGTAGGGACAGAAGATTGTTCTTGAAGCTGTGCTCAATGGGAACTGAGAAACTGCTGATAGGGTGCTTCAGAGATAGAAAACTAACTCTCCCTAAAGGCAAACTGCTTGTTCCGCAAAGCCTTCCTTGTTTTCTCCTGCTCAAAAACATGTCTCCCACCTCTGAGCTCCCGCAATTATGCTTACCCATTTCAGCATGTTTTCACTTACTGCTTTTCACTGTACAAATTTAAATACATAAATATAATTGTTTATTATCTTCTCCGTATGTAAAAAGCACTATGTTGTCTACTATTCTGTAGCATATTTTAATATGTGCATTTTTATGCCTTATAGCTCCTACAGGAAAGTAGGGTCCTTGAAGAAAGGACTGTATCTATTGCATATTTTCACATTCCTTGCAAATATCTGCCACATTAAATGTACTTGGTGCATTATTAAAGGGTACAAAAGGCAAAGTAACATTGAGTCTTTAAAGGCAGGAGTTTCTAAGGCAGATGTGGGGTTCAAATCCTGTCTCTGTCACTCATTGCTATTTGACCTTGGAATATTTAGCTTCTTAGAACCTTAGTTTCCCCAGTTGGAATCTGGGAATCTGATGATGGTGATAAGGATGAAGAGCATGGTGATGGTGGGCAACATAGGTGGACTCCTTACTATACACTGGTCACTGCATTAAGTGGCTTATGCAGAAATTTTTCAATATTCATAAAACCCTCCTAGATAGGTGCTATTCTTAGAAAAATAAGCTGAAAGGTCTCAAGAATCAATGAATAGTGAGAAAGATGACACACAAAAGACTCTAATAGGGAGTTATCATTAGTTGTGCTTTTCCTTAGGGGTGTGATAATATGAAAGGAGAAGAAAAGATAAATGCGTGCTACACTTTAAGAAAGAATTGACAAAGCAAGCAAGATTTAATGACAATGTCCAAAGACCCAAATTTATATCGAACATTAGAATATTATTTTCAGTTGGCCTTCCATCAGTGATAAGTTATCCTAAGCCCCATTTGATCATCAATAGTAATATAACTTTTGTATTCAATTCCTAGACAACAAACAACTTTAAGCATTCTTACCATGGCACCTCAACTCATTTACTGTGATTGGCAATGATCACAGATGCTGACTTAGAACTAAAGGCTGGAATCCACATCTGTCTCTTTACAGCATATAAAATTAAAACATCTATCCAGTGTTGGCAGAAAAGGATTTGAACACTGAAATGATAGGACATATTAAAGATGTTTGGTTTAGAAACTTTGAAAATAAAATATAGCAATAATTTTATCTTCCAAATTTTTACCGGCATTATTTTCCCAAACAATTTTGTTTTAGAACATCACTACAAAATGCCATATTGCCCAGTGTCTTGGAAAGAGTCAACTAAAAGACGTCATCAGGTCTGCACAACTCCTGGTTGTCTGATCATTCCAAAATAGTCCTGACATTATTTTTTCAAAGGAATGATGCGCTCCTGTACACTTGACTGCCTGTAATTAAAGCAAATTAGACTCAATATCACCACCAAATTGGCATTTGTTGTGGATAAAAAACTTCAACAGTAATTTAGCTGACCCAGATTTGTTGTAAATAAAGTGCTGACTTTTCCTCTTAAATCACTGATAACACGCAGTTCAGTTTCAGGAAATTTTACTAAGGTGAATTTTTAAGTACCTTAAAAATACTATATTCTAGTGGTAAAACCCCTTAGATTATGCATGAAGAAGAAAGAAACAGCCAAACAGAAAACAGGCTGAAAATCTCATATTCTTTACTGTTATTTCATTTTAAAAGGTCTATCCCATGTTAATACTGTTTGAAATATTTTCTTCATTAGCAGTTTATACTTTTTCTTAATACTTAAGGTTACATGAAATTCTATTAAACATGGGTTTATTAGAGGAAAATCAAAGCTTAAATAAAATTTTGAAAAATGCTGTTAAATTGGAGTGATAGATTAAAAGTGGCCTAAATATGACCAACACAATGGAGTTGACAATATCTTACTTGTGAGATCCTTATTTCCCAATATGAGTAGATTTAAGACTTCATAAATGTAAAAATGTGAAAAACAATAACCCTTGTCTCTTCCACAAAATGCTTTCACTTCCTTACTATTCTTCAGAGGATCTCATTATTTCTAGATATTATGTGTTCTATAGTAAAGACCCTCATATTTATAGTGCCTGCTTACAAGCAAAGTAGTAAAAAGAGTAATAAATAAGTGGTTTTGTTTGCAGATTGGGATCATTCTCTTTGAATTTTATGCTTTTGGGGATCTTATATTTTCTGAATATACAGATGTGATGATTAGGTTCATATGTCAAAGTTAGGCAGGTGATGGTGCCCAGTTGTCTGGTTGGCCTGTTACTAGCCTATAACTGTGAGGACATTTTGTGCACATAAATCATCAGTAAGTATATTACCTCTATGGCTTATTACATATACAATCAACTAAGGAGAGTGTTCTCAGGAATGAGAGATGTTTAATCCAATCAGTTGAAGGCTTTAAAAGGAGAAGGGATGATTTCAACAGTCAGAAGAGAGAATTTTCATCTCTACTTCTGCAGCCAGTTTCCAGGGAATTTATTGAAAACATTCATTGAAGTTGCCAGCTTGCAGTTTGCCCTATGGAATGTGGACTCATGCATCCCCACAGTTGCATGAGATACTTTTATAAAATCTCATAATATTTACTGATATCTCCTGTTAGTTCTGTTTCCCTAGAGACAGCTGATTATACAGCTTTGGTACCAGGAGTGGGTTCAGTTCTAAGGCTGCTAGAATGCAGTATATCAGAAATGGATTAGCTTCCAAATGGTGACTTATTAGCTTACAAGTTTAGAATTCCAAGGCCATGAAAATGTCCAACTCAGGGTATCTAAAGGAGGATACTTGGGTTCTGAAGACAAACTTCTGGCATCCAGGACACCTCCTTCGCATGGAAAGGCACATGGCTGGAATCTGCTCCTGTGCTTTCTGGTTTCTTTGCTTTTAGATTCTGGTTCCAGTGACTTCCTCTCTGAGCCTCTGTGGGTCCTCTCTTAGTCCCTCTGGGGCTTTTCTCTATGAAAAAATTTAATTTTTTCTTAATTTCATCTTAGCATCTCTGAATTCTCTGAGCTGTTTCTTTATGTCTTTATCCTATTATAAAGCACTCTAGCAAGGGGATTAAGACCCATCTTGAATGGGGTGGGTCACATCTACATCTCAAATGAAACAACCTTATCAAAAGTTCCAACCCATAATAGGGCTGAACCCACAGGAATGGATTTAAAGAACATGGCCTTTTCTGGGGTATATAACAGCCTCAAACCACCACAACATCTTATTTCATAAACAGACAAATTTCAAATTTCTCCAAATTTGAGAAATTTGAAGGACACATCTTTGTTATTGTTTTGTCTCTGTATGTTTGGGCATCAGTTTGGTTTATTTTTTGTTTTTGGAGAAAATAATTTTTTCTCCAGAAAAACTACTCATAATTTTCAAAGTGATAGTTGGCTAAATAAAGGCTTTTTAAATTCAAGTCATATATATATGTATCAATTGGCATGGGCAGGTCTGGGAATCGAACCTGGGTCTCCAGTGTGGCAGGTGAGAATTCTGCCACTGAGCCCTATTGTCCACCTGATGCCAATTGGTATTGATTAGTAATTTTTTTGGTACTTGTTGAAATGTTTTGGCTTAGTCTTTAAGTTCTATTACCTAAAATTATTATGATAGAAGGCATTCTATAAGTACTGGTTAAGCAGAGTGGGGAAAATTTACTATGTTTTTTTATCTTTTTATTATTAGGCAAAAGTATATTACATATAGTGCGATTTATTGACAAGACAGATAAACTGCTGCCTGTACATCTTTTGAGTAGATCACTGTAAAACTTTTAGTCTATTTTTCAAATAGACTATGAAATTACACTATTTAACACCTCCTTCTAAATCCTTGCACGTCCTTCCTGCCTTCTAGGTCACTATGGGTCACTTCCAGAATTCTGACCCTTTAAATCACTGATCTATTACCACACGCTTGCCCTCAAATCCCTGCTCCAGGCCAATTCCAGTGTCGGAGTCCCATATTGTGACTTTAGGAGATCCTTTATTTGTTATTCTCACTTAGACATATGAAAACATAATTACAAAATGTAATGAAATTAAAATCGCATAATGGATGAAGAGAAAGCTAGAATAACAATAGGAAACGGAGTGTTCAGTTGATAAAATATGCTTATGCTCACTGGAGACTGTTATCTGCCCCCTTTTTTGTATTCTAGTGGATTTATTACCAGTATTATAAGCAGCATCTCATCTTCTCAGCAAGTGTTGCCCATTGGGAACATGTCCATTTTGCAATAGAATAAGAAAAAAAAATGAACCTCCTTCCATTCCATAATAAAGCTCCCACCATTGATTGATTTCACCAGCATGCATTGAGGATCTTTTATAAGCTAGTCACATTGGTCTCTGCACCAGCAAAAAGAAGGAAATAGAAGGTCTCAAACAAGGGGGATGACCTTCCTGTCAAAAATAGGATCAAGAACTCTCAATTAACATAGCCCATCGTATAGACCTAGTATCTTTAACTGTTAGGCTCCCAGAGTTTTTTTTTTCCTTTTTTGGCATAACGGACTCTAATTAAAGCCACTGTTATATATTAGAGGCATTGAATGCATAAAACCTCAACTGGAAGTTGATGATTTGGACTTTATGTTTCATATTTTGTTATATTAATGAGATTAAAAATTAATATTTGTTTTTAGTTAACTTATAAACAAACATTTATAAAATTAAAACGTCACTCAATTTTGGAATATCCTTAAAAGAAGAGTGATTAAGATATCTTATATCTATTACGTCAATCATTTCAAAACATGTGTCTGGTGTAAAAGAGTAAAGTTCTATGATGGGTTTGTAGAAAAATGCCATTATTGTGTTCGTTTTTGTTGCTAGGCAGTTGGAATGAGGATTCCTCTGGTGACCTTGCTTGAGTTGTTGTGATGACATTGCTGCAAAAAAATGGTGGAGACCTTAAAAAAGAGAAATAGAACAAATATATAAATTATACTTTATCTGTTACATAACTCTGGCAAATGCATAAAAGTGAAAGAATAAAACCTCGGCTTTGGTTTGTTAATATAAAACAACTGTATAATGCTTTTAATTCTGAAAGTGGCTTCACTTAAAAATGTTCATTAAAAAATTAAAGCTTAAATTATAAGCTTTAACAGTTATCTTTAAATTCTGAAATACTTTGCTTTTGTATAACCTAGTAGTTCTCTGAAACTTTACGTATTTGTGTGAAACCTGAAACTCAGATTGGTTCTCCGGCTCTGACAGTGAGCATTGCTTCATTCAGCAACTGTTAAAAAAAAAAAATCCAAAAAACTGAAAAGAAAGATCAAATTTGATTTAAAGATGTGACTAAAACTGATCTGGTTAAAACTAAGGTAAATCAATATACAAAGTAAAAAAATTAATTTTATCTGCATTTTAAAACTATGTGAGATTAAAAAAAATATTTATTTTGTACAAAATTTAAACTCTCTATAGCACACTATCTAATTTAAGCTGACTGGTCAGTCTGTTTAAACAGCCTACTTCATCTTTATTTGATATGAATTCTAGAAGAAGGAATAAAATCTTAATATTCTGTTCAAGTTAATATTATACCCTAATGCATTTCAGATTGTTTTGGGTAGAAAATGAAAAAGTATTTGCAAAGTACGTTGAGGGGCTGGAGAAAATGGAACTATTAAACTTTCCCACCTGGAAATTTCCCACCTAGGGAATTTCTGACATTTTCTTAAGCAAAAGGGGCTCCCAATCTCCCAATTTAATAAGCCAAGGCTGCAACCTTGAGGCTTGCCCTTATGGAACTTATTTCTATAATAGCAAACTGAACCTACTTGTAATTAATGCCTAAGAGTCATTTCCAGAGAATTTCTGCTGTTGCTCAAATGTAGTCTCTCTCTAAGCCAATCTCTGGCCTTCCCCGCTAAGTGGGACATGATTTCCAGAGGTGTAAGCCTGGCCCAGGCATTGTGGGGCATGTAACTCAGGGTTAAGCCTGGCCCTAGCATCATGAATTATGACTCCTAGGGATGACTCTGGCCCTGGCCTCATGGGATTGGTTGACCAAAAGAAGGAAAAAAAAAAAAAAAAGAGTTTCAGTGACTATGAGATTTCAAACTGAAGTGAGAGGTTGTTCTGGAGGTTACTCTTATGTGAGTTTCAGCTGGATATTGCAAACTACAGTATTTCTGGAAACCCTGAAAGATATCCCGTGACTCTATAAAATTTTACTTATTAAGTTTGTTTTTCAGAGACTTAAAACTTGGAACTGTTCCAATACCAGCTAAGCTCTGAAACCCAGAAATATCAATCTGTCAGAAGACAGCAACCAGTTTCATCCTTTGTCCCTTAATAACAATGCCCCTTTTCAACCCCAAAGAAGTAATAAGAGTCAAAGCCCACCTATCCCACAAGATTGAGAGCTAATTATCAAATGAGAGGAAGGAGGTATAACTGAGAAATTGGTATTTAAGGGATGATTTTGATTACTAAATTAATGTATAAATTTTCTTTTTGGCTTTCTGACATATTAGAGTAGACAGAGGAAAATCTCTGAACTGTAATCCAGCTGCCTTGATCTCCGATAATAGTTGTATAGCCTTTATCTTGTGCCTTATGATTGTAAAACCCTTGTGACTAACCTTCACTTGTACCCATTTATTCAGTTTTTCAACTTTAGAGTGGCTTGTGACAGCCTCTAATGTTTATTAATGAAGAGTTCTGGGTCAGTTCAGAACTAACCAATCCAAGTCCAATGTCATCTTCATAACCAAGACTGGATCAAACTAAAATGGGTCCACTTGTCATGCGCAGTAGCTTAGAATTTAGCCTGTAAGTCATCTATACCTCATAATACTTAAAATCATGTCCATCATCATAGTAAGGCTGCCATTTTCTTTCCTGTGACTAAGCATAGAATCAATCTGCACATGCTCAGTAATTAGAGCACCTCTAATTACATCTCCTGGGGCCATTAGGCTCATTATTGGCCAGGCTTTCATGCTAAAAATCTATTGGAATTCTACTATTCAAGGAGACAGATTTTGGGGCCGATAGGCCATGTGATCTCCTGCTACACACCTAGTAATAAACATCTCTCTTTGAAATCCCAGTGTTTCAGGAATTGGTCATTTGAGCATGTTAGGCAAAATAATCTATCTCCTTTGTCCAGCAACAATGACACCATATCTTTCTCTTTTAGACAAATGAATGATAAGTTGATGATTTGCCATGCCAGTATATTTCACTGGCAAAACTGAATCTTAAATCAAAGAGAAACAAAGTTCTCTTTATACCAACTGCAGATACAATTAATTAACATATTTGGATTTTTCTCATGCAGAAATTCTATTATTCTTTCTAATTTTTGTTGTTTACGTCTGCAACACTTAAGTGATCTAGAACAGCCGCACCTATACCAGGATTAATTGCAAATTTATCCTCATATGCTTATTAGATTGTCTCAAAATATTTTGTTGTTGTTGTTATGAGAAAAAATAATCACTGTTGATGGCAAGATGAATCTTATGTCATAAAGTCTCAAAACCTTTGCCAAATTAAGTGTGCAAAACAATCAACCAGGACACTTATTTTGGAATGAGACTAAAACCTGCCTTATAATTGAAGCACTGCTGTTAAATATGATTCCAGTTCATTTTAGGTCATCTTGTGAGAGACATTGCTATTTCTTGAAAATCTTTGAAAAATAAAACAAAGTCAGCAAATTCTCTTGAAATTTCCAAATGATAATAAGAAGTATTTTACTCAGAATATTAGACTTAAATTTTATAATTTTTCTTATTCTGAGAATTTAAGTCAGCTGCCTGAAAAGCCAATTGCTTGGATCACCTTAATAGTTTGATGTTTCTTTATGTCTATTTTATCAGTTATGATGCTGTGTAACACTCAATCACAGAACCTCGGTGGTATACCACAATAATTATTTTGCTTACAGGCCTGTGGATTTCAGCTGGTTTGGGCTAGTAAGCAAATGCTCACTTAGGTGTTTTACAGTTAGCCTCTGGATGATGGGAACATGGTAAGTTGTTGGAACTTAGTTGTACTTTTATGCATCAGGTGGTTGTTGCCTGCTTTAGGATGGTGTTAGCTGTGACAGCTGAAGTAACTTAATTCTCTTCCATGTGTTCTCATCATCCAGGGGGCTGGCTTGAGCATGTTCTCATGGCAAAGTCAAAGAGCAGAAACAAGCAAGAGTTTTGCAAGGCTCTTTTGTGTCTTGTCTTGAAACTTGCAATTTTACCACATTTCCTTGACCAAAGCTTTTAGCGAGAACTGCTTTAAGTCATATGGTGAGGGGTATGGATACAATGAAGGGTGAAGAATTGAGACCATTAATGTAATCAATATATCATATATACAAAAAGACACTGTATGTAATAGACTAAATCTCAAAGCATCTGGGCTTTCAAAATCCAGTATTTTCTTCCAATTCTCAGAATAGCCTCAACTCTGAGAAGAATTTAAAAGATGTATTTGTACATGTACATTTGCTAATAAAGCAACTGGTGCACATGGTAACAATACACAATATCAGAGTTTCAGATGAATGATTGATTACACTTGCCACTCTGGAAGCTTAGATCTATGCCCCCAAATAGCCAGTATTCTCAATATGATCATCAAGAAAAGCTCTGTGGCCAAACAGGTGTATGTGTATTTTTAAAAATTAATGAGTGTACATATACAGATGCCATTTTATGTTTTGCTTTTTTTTACATAAAATATCTCCTAGTATTCTTTCTTAATGTATATTCTAGTATTTTTCTCATAATTTAAATGTTGTTTGATATTTTGTTATATAAATATACCATACTTTTTAAGAGCCCCCTGCCAATGGTTACTAAAGTTAATTCATTCCAGAATTTTTAGATAGATTTCTATCACAAGCAATGCTAAAATGATATATCTGTTTATATACTTGTGCATGCATGTGACAGTTATTAGGTGGTATTAGTTTCAACAAGAGAAATGGCTGGAAGAAATTATGTATACATTTCTGATTTATAGAGATAATGCCCAAGTGTCCTTTTAAAAAAATATATATTTCTCCACATTCTTACCAACATCATTAATCCTTGCCACTATGTAGGTAAAAAATTACTCCTCATTCTTGATTTTAATTTGTATTTTAATTTGAGTGTGCTTCACATGCATAAACCCCATTGCTAGGAGTGACCAGAGGTTAGACTGGCAATCAAATTGACAAGGCCTGATAACTTTGCTAGAACTGTTATGGCTTAGCTTTTATAGGCAGATTCCAGGACAGGAAATAACAGACACAGCATCTTTATTTCACTGGGAGACCTAGCTGCTCCCACATGTGGTCTATGTGATGCAGCTGCCAGAAAGCACCCCCATACACAAATCCCTTGTTCACCCCACCATCCACACTCCTCATCCACACACAGAGTATCCACCTGTGGGTAATAAGATCAAGGTAGCTCACCTTGACATAGCTAGGCCATGCCATTGGTTTCCACTGGGTTTTTTGTGCTAAGTTCACAGGCCCAAGACCTCCATATGAAATCATCATGCCCAAATTTGGGGCTTCTCTGTGAAGTCTGTCTCCTGGTACTTCACATGCCATATTTATCTTAATTCGGAAGATCCAAAGGATCTGCTATTGTGTGATCTCACAGACAGTTCCAGGTCTGTCCAGGGCCCAAGTTTAATATTTTACTCATACTCTTGAGCCATTTAATTATGTTGTCAGTATCTGCCGCCCTACCTGCCCTGTGAACTGCCTTCAGAGATTTGCCCATTTTCTTTTGGATTTTGGCATAGTTTATTTACCAATTGCTAGAAGTTCTTTGTGTATTAGGAAATAAGACCTTTGTCTACTATATGTCCTAAGCTAATTTATTATTTGGGCTTTATAGTATAGATTTTTATTATTTTTACTGTATACATTTTTGAAAAATACATGCTTAACTCTATTATTCATTTCCTTTATGGATTGTGGGTATTATAGCTGGCATAATTTAACCATCTTTTAAAAAAATTTAAATATTTGTTTATTTAAAATTTTTTTTGGTATAAGGTGTGGCACAGTGTTTTTAATTTTTTTTTCCCATTTGTTATAATCGTTTAGCCTGTTAGTTGATTATCATGTACTCTTCATTTCTACACTACTTTAAAACACTTTCTTCATGAATTACCAAATTGTTGAGGCAAACTTATGCTTTTTTTTTTCAGTTTTACCAATTTGTTTGTCTAATCCTACAGCTTTACCAAATTTTTGATTACCCTAGCCTTCAAGTATGTTTTAATATCTAATATGTTATTACACTCACATTTTTCTAAAAGTTTGTTGGCTAGTTTTTCATTTAATGTTTCAACATGTCTTGAAATCAACTTTTCCCACTGTAAATAAAACTTCTCTCTAATATTTTTGGTGGGATTAATTTTGGGAGGAATGACATCTTTTTAATATTGACTGACTCTATGAACACCATTTATTTTATCATTTATTTGTGATCTACTATGCACCTCAGAGCAGTTTCTAATGTTCAGATAAATTTTTGCTAAGAAATTTTTAGTAATTTTTAGTAAGTAGGTGTCTTTTCTTCCACTCATTTATTATACTTGTATATGGAAACATTGTTAATATTTTATCACTGTTGTAATCAACCACCTTATTGAATTCTTGTATTATTTCTTACAGCATTTTGGTTGTTCCTTAGTCTTTTCAAGTATTTGTTAATAACTGGAAATTCAGCAAGTCATATACTTTTTCTTTAATTCAGGATTTAAGGCTTTTTTTATTTTTATTTTTTAATTTCTGTTGTTCAATTACATTGGCTAGAACTTCCAAGACTATATTAACTGATATTGAGCATCCTTGTCTTATTCCTGACATTAATGGAAATGCTACTCATTTCTTATTATTAATTATAATACAATTTCAAAGAATTTTTTAAGTCAAAAGTAAATGTTGAATTAATTTGTATATTTACATAGAAACTAAATCATTTCACATAACATCTATTTTGATGGAGATAAGGAAATTATTCTCATATTGCTCTTGTTATTTCATAGAATCTGTAATTATATACACACATCATTCTAAATTTATATTTCTGCATTTTCTATTTAAAATATATATATTTTAACTAATAGTTTCTAATTTTATTAGCTTTCCTTTTTTGAAATTTGTTGTTGGATATGGATTATTTTTAAAGCTTCTAGATCATTAGGGCCTACTTTTATTTTCATAATTCAACTTTCCAATTGTCTTAGGTATATTTACTTTTTGTCTTTTTTAGTTTCTTCATTTTGTACTTGATTAACTCTTTTTATGTTATTTATCACCTGGATATTTAGGTGTTCTGATTCCTCTGTTGATATATATATAATGTTCTCTTAAAATAGTCTTATCTAATTATTCTACATTTCCCATTCTTCTTAACAGAATAATTGTTTAAAAGAGAGATTTTACATTTGTAGGGAGTTTGTAACTACACTTTATTTAGGATATGGTATAAGGTCTACAGCTTAGAATATTTGAAATGGATTTTGTGCATAAGCATACTGTCAATTTTCATAAATATCCCAAAATAAAACATTGTTCCCATTACCAGGAAATGGAATTTGATATAGAGCAAGTATTCTCAGCTTTGGAAATCTTGGCATTTTGGTCCAGATAATTCTTTGCTAGTGGACTAGGGGGAGAAGGATGAGAGGGACTGTCCTGTACATTGCAATTGTGAAATCAGAATGGTAAATGGCTTTACTAACCATCTTGATCTGCTTGAATGCTCATTTTTCCCAAGAAACTACAAAAAACAAAGAGGGCAACTGAGGTAGGCTGACATGCCAAAGATCCCTTGTGGTGCTGATAGAAACTTCTGCCTCTGTTAGAAAAGAAAAACTGTAATAAAACAACCAGCAACTCTGCTAATTTTCACCAGATAACCACAACCTTTCACAAACATCCAGTTTGTGCAGGGTGCTGATTAAGGGACTGTGACCCAAAGACACCCTGCTCTAGACAACTTAAGTCCCTTCTCACAGTTCATGCAGCTCACACTTCCCTCACAACTCAAGGCTCCCTTACCTCTAGCCCTCACATCCTCCTTTTGTCCTTAAGAGCCATATAAACTGCTTTCTCAAAGCCAGCCTATTGATCAGAGACTTCCTTTTGGGATTACTCCACAAGCATGCTACTTTAGCTCAATAAACTGTTTCTGTGCTTTGATTTTTAGAGTCTGTTCATTTGGTTTTCAGCAATCTTTTGCAACATTCCTGTCCTCTATTCACTAGCTACCAATATCGTATATATGTTAAAAGTTGACTAATATTGATGCTGGGTGTCCCTTTTCTTTTGGTCTATTTACCCTAATATATAGTTGCCAACCTGCTTATTTCAGACTTTAGGTCACAGAAATGCATCTTTTGCATATAGCATATAACTGCCTCTGTTAAAACTCAAATTTAGCTTTTTTTCTTTTTATATGTTACTTAAAGCCATTTAACAGTATCATGATTGATCTGCTGGTGTGATGGTGACATTCTCTACCTTGGTAAAGATGTAGGTTACACTTGTGTATACAATTTTTTAAATTAATTGAATTGTATATTAAATATATTTGCATTGCTGTATGTAAATTATTGCATGTAAAAATTACTTTATGTGATATTATTTTTGACTGGTCCAAAGGTCCTTTAATGCCTGAGACACACAGATTGTCATGATGTTGAACAAAAATTGCATTTTCACAGGCTACCCTTTTCTTGTTTTGCTGTATATGGAATGACGAATCTTTTGGCTTAGAATACATGGTTCAGATTGAGGTTTAAAATTTTACCTTCATGTCTCTTTTCTACAGCAAATTGCCTTCAAAATTGTCGTTTTGTTTATGACTTATTTGCATAATCTTGTGTTGATAAACCTTTTCTCATTAGTAAAAAACACCCAAACTTTTCATTTTATAGAATTATCAAACCAGATTATATCTTATAGAAAAGTTATCAAATCATTGAAGCCCCTGAAAGAGAAGTAAAACAAAATGTGTTAGAAAGAGAATAATTATTTTTTTAAATAAAAACATCAATAGCAGATAATGTGTGGCAGACTTCTAATGATGAAGAGTAAAGAATAGTACATTTAGCTGTAATCATGAGATTGTGTTGAAAGATTTTTTTAAAAAAGCTCTATTGTATTAGAGAAATCTTCAAACTATTTTCCTTTCTTTTCACTTTTTAAAAATATAATTTCCTAATTTCCAATTGTACTGAGTCCTAAAAATATTTAAAAGCCAAGTGCAATTATGGAAGAATTTTACAAAGTATAACAAAACAACAGAACACACCAGAATGTAAGAATATTAAGACTATAAGATGTGTGCTTTGTATAAAATTCCTTCAGTACGAAACTTAGAGATTTTATATCATTAATCAAACAGCTCCTTATGTCATTTAGCACATAAAGTATGTGCTGAGATTTTAAGATTCTAGCAAGACAAAATAATTTTCTCCTCCACAATGCTTTTTGGAGACCAAGAAATAAAATTTAATGAAGGCAAAATGTTGTAAAGCAGAGTAGAATGGATTACATGTGGATTTTGGGGGTAATTTGGTGTGTAAAATATTGAATGGGCAGTAATAATTTAGAACCTTTCTGCCCATGGTTATGATTTTTGTCTCTAGTAAACTTTATTTGGATACTCAATTTGTCTCTTGTAAACTTTATTTCTAACAAATATATTCCAGATTTTCAACAGGCAATTGGCAACATAGAAGGAAAGAATGTGCATAAATATGCCTGAAACTTCCATTTCAGGGTCCATGGGTGTCTTGAAACATTATATTATAACTGAAAATTGTGAACACTTGGCAGAAAGACATCAATTCTTTTAAATGGATAATCATATGGTTTTAGTGGACATATATATACTTAGAGGTTTGCACAAAAATAGAATCTGTTGAATCCCTTTTTAATTTTTTTATTTTGAAATACTTTCAAAGTTACAAGAAGTTGAAAAAGTAATAAAAACCAATACAGACTATTCCAACATATCCCTGTTCTAGTTTGCTAGCTGCCAGCTTTTAATAAAAGGGGATTTATTTTGTTAGTTCTTCAGAGGAAAGATAACTAACTTTCATCTGAGGTTCTTTCTTATGTGGGAAGGCTCAGGGTGATCTCTGCTGGCCTTCTCTTTAGGCCTCTGGGTTGCAACAACTTTCCCTGGCATGATTTCTTTCTGCATCTCCAAGGGTCTGGGCTGAGCTGTGAGAGCTGAGATGAGGTATGCTGAGTTGCTTGGGCTGTGCTACGTTGCGCTCTCTCATTTAAGCACCAGCCAATTAAGTCAAACATCATTCATTGCAGCAGGCATGCCTCCTAGCTGACTGCAGATGTAATCAGCAACAGATGAGGTTCATGTACCATTGGCTCATGTCCATAGCAATAGATCTAGGCACCTTCACCAGGCCAAATTGACAACTGAATCTAACTACCACAATCCCCTACCCAGATACCCAGATTTACCTAATTTTAACATTTTCGACATCTGTTATAGCATCCTATCTATCTATCTATCTTTTATCTCAATCATTAATCTACATATCTCATGATTTTCCAAAAATTTTAAAGTAGGTTGCATATATCATGCTCCTTTAGAACTTATTACCTCTCTATATGTTTCTTGAAAAGGAGTATTCACTTATATGACCACATTAAGTACAGTTATCAAGTTCAAGAAACTTAACATTGCCATAAAACATCCAGTCTATGTTGTAATATTTTTAATTATCTCAGTAATGTCCTTTTGCATATTTTCTCTTCCAGTATTATATCCAGTCCAGGATCATGAATTGCATTTAATTGCCACTGTCTCTTTAATCACTCTCTTTTGTTAACCAAGTTACATATATAGCATATACATATTATATGTAGGTATGTATACAAACATATTTATATTTGTGTATTTCTCATCTCAGTCACTCTTAAACATACAATTAATTTTCATTTTCATTAATCATATTCACAATGCTGTACTACCATCCCTGCCATCTATTACCAAAACTTTTCCATCTCCCTAAGCAGAAACTCTGCACACATTATGCATTAACTTGCCATACCCTTTCCCTCTGCTCCTGCTAACCTGTACTCAACTTACACCCTATGGATTTCCATATTGTAGTTTTATCATGTAAGTGGAATCATAGCTGATAGGCCATAAAATGTGATAAAACTGATGGAAAAGAGGAGTGTATAAGAATTTGCTTAAGGCTAAGAAAATGTGTATTCATTGTAGAAAAATCAGAAAATTTAGAGGAGCAAAAGGAAAGGAAAATCACTTGTAATATCATCACTCATTGGCAACATTTTAATGATAGTACTTTTCAGATATTTTTGTGCTTAATTTTTAAAAAAAATAGATCTTAGTTTAACAAGCCTAAGAAAGATATTTTTTTTAATTACAAACTAGAAATTTAGAGTCTTGTATTTGCTTCCTGTGTCTAGTTATAAACAGCTAAATTAGCACATGAAAATAAAATTTGGGGAGAAAATATAGTCCACATTCAGTTTTGCTTGATGAATATTTAACCTTGGTCCAGATTCCTGAAGCAATTTTATGCTCATTTCTCTTCCTCCATTCTATTTTGTAGATATTTGGGGAGATAAATTATTTTAGCTTGACTCATTGCATTTGTGGGGAAAAACCCCTTGGTCATGGTATGTAATCCTTTTAATATTTTATTGGATCATTTTGCTATTGTGTTGAGGATTTTGCATCTGTATTCATAAGTGATATTTGCCTGTAACTTTTTCTTGTGGTATTTTTTTCCACTCATGTCTTTATTTTATTACTGATCTAATCATACACTGTATAAAGAGGATATCAGACACAGGTATTTACAATCACACAGTTACAAAGTAAAAGCTATATAGTTCTACAACCACTCTCAAAGATCAAAGCTGCTGGATTGCAGTTCAATAATTTCCTTATGGTGGTTCTAATACACTAGAACATAAAAAGACATATCTATATAATGATTCAGTAGTCATAATCATGTGTTAAATCCCAACTTTTCTGTTTTAACTCTTCTCTCTCATTTGATCATTCTCTCAATCTTCGGGGATATCTGGGCAATGACCATTCTAACTTCTTTGTGCTGAAAAGAGGTGTTGACATTATGGGGAAGTGGAATGAAATTGGTTGATATTCTTGGAGAGACAATGCCTCTGGATTTCAGGGTTTACCTGACATTGGAACAATCTGCAGGTTTTAAGTTTCAGAAAAAGTAAACTTAATAAGCAAAACATTTATAGAGTCTTAGATAGAGCCCAGCGTAGGTATTCTTTAGGGTTTTCAGAAATGCTGTAGCTTAGGGCTTGCCATACTGTGGTAGTCTGCAATATCTGGCTGAAGCTTGCATAAGAGTAACCTATAGAATGACCTCTATGTAAAATCTCTCAGCCACTGAAACTTTGTTTCATTTCTTTTCCCCCTTTTGGTCAAGAAGGCATTGGCAATCCCATGATGCCAGTGTCAGGCTTATCTCTGGGAGTTATGTCCCATGATGCCAGGGAAACTTTAACCCTTGGAAGTC
Organism: Myrmecophaga tridactyla; assembly: GCA_004026745.1. Lineage (NCBI taxonomy): Eukaryota > Metazoa > Chordata > Mammalia > Pilosa > Myrmecophagidae > Myrmecophaga > Myrmecophaga tridactyla. The sequence continues at coordinate 8,281 of PVIY010023161.1, read as the reverse complement.
ATGTCCCATACAGTGGGGAGGGTGCTGAGATTATTTGCAGAGTTTGGCTTAAAGAGAGAGGCCACAACTGAGCAACAAAGAAGTTTCTCTGGGGGAGATTCCTAGGCATAATTATAAGTAGGCTTAGCTTTGCCATTGCAGAAATAAGTTTCATAAGGGCAAGCCTCAGGATCAAGGGCTTGGCTTATCAAATTAGGAGTCTCTAATGCTTGCAAGAATAACAGGAATTTCCCAGATGGGGAAATTTAATGGTTCCTTATTTTTCCTCCAGTCCCTGAAAGGACTTTGCAAATTTTTTTTTTTCATTTTCTGCCTAAAATATTCTGGAATGCATCAGGGTATTACTGATGTAATGCCTATATACTACATTTAGCTATATAGAATAACAAGTTCTCATTCCATATACTAGGCTCCATGTAATTAGGTTGTTTAAATAAACTGACCATACAGATTAAATTAGATAGTGTACTACAGAAAATTTAAATTTTGGATGAAATAAACATTTTTTCTTAGTCTCACTCAGAAGTTAAAAGTTTTAAAATAAAGAGAATGGCATCCTTTATTTTGTATTCTGATTGACCTTAGTCCTAACCAGCTCAGCTTCGTTCTTACCTCTAATTGATGTCTGAACTCTTTTTCCGCTTCCTTATCAGTTGCTACATGTAGTAATGCTGACTTTCAGAGTTGTAGAACTCTAACCTTGAATCTCAAGTGTCACACAGATATTTAAAGTCCTGGGAAGTGCCAGGTTATACACAAAGAGTACAGCATCTCCAAATTCAGAAATAACAATTAAAACCCAATAAATGTTGCTGCTCTAAGAGATTGTAACAATCTAGGCCCTAATTTTCTTATAAGCATTTTCTAAATGAGACCATATAATATTTATCCTTTTGTTTCTGGCTTATTTTTGTCAAAATTACATCCTCAAGGTTCATTCACCTCATTTCATGCCCCATGACTTCATTCCTTTCTGTAGCCACATAATATTCTATCATTTGTATATACCAGTTTGCTCTTCTGCTCATCAGTTGATGGACCATTAGGCCTCCTCCATCTAATGACTATTGTGAATAATGCTGACATAAATAATAGTGTGCAATTGTCTATTTATGCCCCTGCTTTCAGTTTTTCTGAGTTTATTCCTAATAATGGGATTGCAAGATCATATGGTGATCCTATATTTAACGTCCTGTGGATCTAGCATACTGCCTTCAGAGGCGCTTCACCATTCAACTTCCCAACCAACATTGATCAGGTATACCTTTGTCTCTCCATGTCTTCTCCAGCACTTTCATCTTTCTGTTTATTTATTTATTTTTGAATTTTCTGATGTTATTGATTTATGTTTATATACCATATATTCTATCCAAAGTATACAATCAATGTCTCAAGGTATCCTCACTTAGTTGTATAATCATCATCACTCTCAATTTTTGACAATTTTTATTGCTCCAAAGGGAGAAAATAACAGACACACATGCAAAACAACAACCCAAAAACCCCATGTCCCTTAGCCCCTCAAATTTACCCCTACTATTGGTGTCGTACACGTTTTATTATTGCTATTGCATTGAATCAGAAGATTAACTTGGGTAGAAATTTTTTTTCTTTTTCTTTTCTTTTTTTTTTAACTGCTGACTTTCATAGCTTCAGAGCTCTGGCTCAGTCTCAGGTGTCACATTAATACCTGAAGTTTCTGCAAAAGACAATATTATGTACAAAGAGCTCATTAGCTCAGAATTTAGAATTAACAGTTACACCTCCTGAATATATGTGAGTGCATAAGAGTTTACAATCTAGGACCTCTTACAATTTGGGTAGATTGTCATCTTAATGACAATCCATGAACTCAGATGTCTTTCCACCTATTTAAGTCTTTAAATTTCTTTTAGCAATGTTTTGTAGTTTTCTGTGTACAGGTCCTTTACATATTTGGTAAGGTTTATTCCAAGATACATTATTCTTTTAGCTGCCATTGTGAATGGAATTTTTTTCTTAATTGCTTCATCAGTTAGTTCACTACTAGTGTATAGATACACTACTGATTTTTGTATATTAATCTTGTGTCCTCCACTTTGCTGAATTTGTTTATTACTTGAAATAGTTTTGCCATAGAGTTCTTGAGATTTTCCAAATATAGGATCATATCATCTGAAGTAATGAGAGTTTAACTTTTTCCCTTCCAATTTGGATGTCTTTTATTTTTTTTTTATTGCCCAATTGCTCCGGCTAGAATTTATAGCATAGTGTTGAGTAGCAGTGTTAACAATGGGCATTCTTGTCTCCTTCCTCACCTTAAGGGGAAGGCTTTCAGTCTCTCACTGTTGAGTACAAAACTGGCTGTGGATTTTCCAAATGTGCCCTTATCATATTGAGGAAATTCCCTTCAATTCCTCTTTGATGTGTTTTTATCAAGAAAGGATACTGAATTTTGTTGAATGCCTTTTCAGCATTGATCAAGATGATCATGTGGGTTTTCACGTATGATTTCTTAATGTGTTGTATTAGATTGATTAATTTTCTTGTGTTGAACCACCCTTCCATGCCTGGAATATGCCCTACTTTGTTATGATGTATAATTTTTTAATGTTCTGTTGGATTCAATTTGCAAGTAATTTGTTGAGAAATTTTGCATCTATATTCATTAGGGAGATTGACCTGTAGTTTCTCTTTATTGTAGTATCTTTATCAGGCTTTAGTATTAGGATTAGGATTAGGATTAGGATTCTATTAGCTTCATAGAATGCATTGAGTAGTGTTCCTTTTTTTTTCAATTTTTTAGAAGAGTTTGAGCAGGAATGGTGTTCTTTTTGGAATATTTGGTAAAACTCCCTGTGAAACTATCTGGCTCTAGGTTTTTCTTTGTAGGAAGTTTTTGATGACTGATTGAATGTCTTTACTCATAACTAATCTGTTGAGGTGTTCTATTTCTTCTTTTTTTCCCATTTAATTTAACATTTATTTCATTTTATATCTGGATGTCACATTGTCTACATTAAAATATTATCATGCTTTTATTCCCCTCTCCTCAGAGAAAAAAAGTGAAGAACTTTACACAACTTGAAAGATGGAATGCACAGATTACAGAGGTTGCTACTGCACCCAAGTAACAAATAACAAAAACAGACCAAGCAGCAGACATGGCAGGACTACACGCAAGATCTCCTTGGGCTAATAGCAGGATTTAAAACTCTAAAGCTTTAAAATGCTATCACTTGTTCCACAAGATTACCCCAAAAAGGCAGAAATAGGTGAGAAAGCAAGGACAAATGGGGAATTTCTATAGGCTGCTCTCTATTAACGTTCAAAATATCCATAAACACATGCATTGTCAGCTTTCTCCTCCCTGCCTTTCCTTTAGCATCTGATAAATATTCTAGAAATGTAAACCACTGTTAGCATGACATAATGTGGAAAAGATGTAGATATTTCTATCTTCTTTTTATTGCACCCAATTCTTTTCAAGCAAGGAAATTATTTTATTTATGTGATTCTTTTGCATGGAAATCCAGTTAAAATTACCAAGACCAGGCATCTTATGATTACCAGAGAAATGCCAGCTGTGCAAAAGTTGCATGATTCTGAGTTACTCAGAAGGACAACTGTAAGATACAAGAGTCCCAACTCACACATACTAAAAATAAGGAGAAAACTTCTTTTATTAATCTACTCATTAAGTAAAAAGTGCAAGTGGACAGTAGAAACCATTTGCTTAGAACAGCAGCACAAACCTAGAGACAAGTGCTCAGAAGCTCTTGGCGCTCCCTAAAGGAGGATTCTTACGGATATGAATTTGCCCCTAATTTGGAGACCAAAGCATTATAACCTCAGATAGTGATGCTCTTGAGGGGACTGAGAGATAAGACCCGGGAGACCCAGATAATGAAGACATTGTTAGGTGACTAACTAAACCACAATGTACAAATACATATTTCAACAAGAAAACTTCACCTCCATCCCTGCAGCTATTTTAAACAAAGCACTCAAGATCTAGGCTCTACTTCTTGAGTCAGTATAGGTTGTTCGTATCTTTCTGGGAAATCATCCATTTCATTTAAATTGTCTAGTTTATTGGCATAGAGTTGTTCATAATATCCTCCTATGATTTTTCAAGTTACTTCACTGTCCATGTTAATGATCCTCCTCTCATTTCTGATTTATTTATTTACATCTCCTTTCTTTTTGACCTTATCTGTCTAGCTAAGGTTTTGTCAATCTTGTTGCTCTTCTCAAAGAACAAAGTTTGGTTTATTTATTCTCTATTTTTTTCTGCAATTCATTTATTTCTACTTTAATCTGTTATTTCTTTCACTCTACTTGATTTAGGGTGAATTTGCTGCTCTGGCTCTAGTTTCTTCAATTGTTCACTTAGGTCTTCGGGTTTAGCTCTTTCTTCCTCTTTAATGTAGGCATTTAGAGCTATAAATTTCCCTCTCAGCACTGCCTTTGCTGCATCTTTTAGGTTTTGTTATGTTGTATTATTCTTTTCTTTTGTATCCAGATATTCACTGATTTGTTTTGCATGTTCTATTATGACCCACTGATTGTCTAAGAATGTGTTGTTTAATCTCCACATAGTTGTGAATTTTCTAGTTCTTTGGTGGTTATTGGTTTCCAACTTCATTCTGTTATGATTAAAGAAGGTGCTTTAAATAATTTCAATTTTTTAAAATATTAAGACCTGATTTGTGCCTCATTCTATGATCTATCCTGGAGAATGTTCCATGAGCACTTGAGAAGCATATATATCCTGGTGTTTGCAGGTGCAATGATCTAGATATGTCTGTTCAATTTAACTCATTTGTCACATTGTTTAAGTACTCTATTTCCTTATTGATCCTCTGTCTTGTTGGTCTATCTATAGAAGAGAGTGTTATATTGAAGTCTCCCAATATTATTGTAGAAACGTATATTGCTCTATTTAGTTTTGCAAATTTTTGCTTCATCTAATTGGGAGCTACTTGATTAGTTGCATAAGCATTTATAATTTTTATTTCTTCTTGGTGAATTGTCCCTTTTGTGAATATATAGTGTCTGTTTTGGTTTGCTAAAACTGCCAGAATGCAATATACCAGAAATGGGTTGGCTTTTATAAAGTAAATTTATTGCTACAAGTTTACAGTTCTAAGGTCATAATAATGTCGAAATTAAGACATCCAGAGAAAGGAACTTAACTCAAAAAAGGCTGATGGCATCTGGAATATCACATTCAGCTGGGAACTCCTGTGGCTGACATCTGCTTTTTCTTTGACTTCTGGTTTCAAACAGCTTTACTGGGGCATTTTCTTTCTGCATCTCCAAATGTTTCTGACTGTGTTGTCTCTGAAAGTTTTCCAAAATGCTTCCCTCTTAAAGGACTCTAGTAAGCAGATAAAGACCCACCTTTAAGGGGCAAAGTACATCTCCATGGAAACCACCTTATTGAAAGGACCCACCTACAATTGGGTGTGTCACATCTCTATGGAAATAACTTAATAAAAAAGATCCCACCCAAATAATAGGTCTGTCCCCAAAAGATTGTATTAGGGAAAAGAGTATGGCTTTTCTGGGCTACACAACAGCCTCAAACCAGCACAATTAGGTTTCACATTTACACATCTAAGGCCATGAAATTGCCTTAATGAAGGCATCCAGAGAAAGATACCTTGACTCTGAAGAAAGACCAATGGCATCTGATGTTCTTCTGTCACATAGGAGGCATGTGGCTTGTATCTTCTGGTCCATCACTCACAGTTGCATTGTTTTCAGCTTCTGATTCCAGTGTCTTTCTCTCTGAGGTTCTGTGGGTCCTTGCTTGCTCTTCCAAGGATACCTCTCTCAGTTCTGTGTCCTGCAGGTCCACTCTCAACCTCTCTGGGGTGTTTCTTTCTCTCTCTGTGGTCTGTATTGGCTGCCTCCAAAAAAGAAAATGTCCTTGGGAATTTCTTTATTCTCTGTAAGTGTTTTTGGGCTGTCTTGACCTTTCATGGAAACAACCTAATCAAAAGGTCTCATGCACAATAGGTCTGCACCCATAAGAATGGATTAGAAGAACATAGCTTTTCTGGAGTACCTAACAGTTTCAGACCAGCACAGTGTCCTTCCTTGTCTCTTATGACATCTTTACATTTAAAGTCTACTTTTTCTATTATTAGTATAGCTACTTCTGCCTTCTTTTGGTTATAACTTGAATGCTATATCTTCTTCCATTCTTTCACTTGCAACCTATTTGTATCCTCAGTTCTAAGATGAGTCTCATGTAAACAGTATACAGATAGATCATATTTTTAAATGCATCCTGCCAATCTGAATCTTTTAATTGGGGCATTTAATTCATTAATATTCTAAGTTATAACTATAAATGCAGTTCTTGATTCAACCATCTTATTCTTTTATATTTAATTGTCAGAGATATTTTTTTCTCTCTTTCTACTTATACTTTATGTTTCCTTTACTTATACTCTTAAATTCTGTATCCTCCTCCAGACTTTTCTCTCCTGTCTTTTTTTTAGACAACAGAACTTCCATTAGCATTTCTTTCAGGGCAAGTCTCTTGTTTAAAAATTCTCTCAGCATTTGTTTATCTGAAAATTTTAAACTCTCCCTCACTTTTGAAGGACAGCTTTGCTAGATAAAGAATTATTGGCTGGCAGTTTTTCTCTTTCAAAATTTTAGCTACATCATACCACTGCCTTCTCACCTTAAGAGTATCCATTGTATAATCAGCACTTAATCTTATGTGGCCTCCCTTGTATGAGGTGAATTGCTTTTCTATTTCTGGTTTCAGGACTCCTCCACTTCAGAATTTATCAGTCTGCTTAGTATTTGTCTTGGAGTGGGTCTATTTGGATTTATTCTATTTAGAGCTTGTTGGATTTCTTTGATTTGTATATTTATGACTTTTATAATAGTTTGGTTGTTTAACCTAGTTATCTCCTCAAATAATCTTCCTATCCTTTTACGCTTCTCTTCTACCGCGACACCAATGAGTCTTATGTTTGTGTGCCACATGTTGTCGCTCATTTCCCTGAAATCCATTTTAAAATTTTCTATCTTTTTTACCATTTGTTCTTTTGTGCATTCAGATACAATTGCTCTGTCTTTTAGTTTTCTTATTCTTTATATTCTACCTCTTCAAATCTGCTGTTGTGTGTCTCTAGTATACGTTTAATTGGATCTAAAGAACCTTTCATTTTAAGACCAACTATTTTTCTATTTATTCTTCCAAAGTGTTCTTTATGCTTCTCTATTGTCCTCTTGATATCCTTTATGTCTTTAGCCAACCTATTGAATTTATTTAGGAGATTTGCTTGAACATCTTTGATTAGTATTGCCAAATCCTGTGTCTCCTCTGGCTTTTTAATTTGGTCATTTGGCTTGACCATCTCTTCTTATATCTTCATATGCTTTATGATTTTTTTGTTGGTTTCTTGACATTTGATTCTCTTGATAATGTTTTTCTGAAAGTTGATTTCCCTCCATTGTCTATGACTTGTAGTTGGTTGGGTTTCTGTTGAAGGTTTCCTTTGCCCTTGCTTGTCAGTAATTCCAAGCCAAACAGGGACTGAGGCCTCACACAGGAGGTGCTTCTCTATTTTGGAAGTCTATTAAAGACTTGGCACAAAAGCAGTTAGATAGAGTTCACTTTCCCTGTCTTCCCAGCAGATGGTGCTCTTGGGCCACCTCTTCCCCACAAGCTGCCTCTCCCTGATTGTGGTGACCCACTGGTCAAGAACCATACCAGGCAACAATCCAGTAAATCCTGCATGTCTTTGTGCCTGCTGGAAATCACCAACCCTGAGGGTGGGCCATAGGCACTGTGCACCTTGGCAGAGAATTCATTTTTGGGCATGATAGGACTGGTTATTCTTAGGCACCCATGTGGAATGACCTTGGGTTTTGGGATGGAAAGGTTCCGCTTCTCCTGTCCACCACCATCCAGGGAGTGTCCTGCTTTTAGTTGACCAGCAAGATCCAGGCTGGCATGCACCCACAGACCTCTGAGGGAGGAAAAAGCATTTCAGTGTGGCTTTCTCCCTTGTCCCCACTTCTCCATCCATGCACAATGTGAGTACTCTGGGCCTGCGAGGGAGAAAGGATAGAGACAGCAAGACCAAGAGTGTCTCTCTTGCCTACCAATTGTAAGATTGGCTCTACTATGAGTCTTCCACCCCCTCCTGAGGGCAATGTCCCTGGTCTCCCCCAAAACAGGCACCCGCAGTGGCCTGCCTCAGGGATGTGTGATGAGCACTGGGTACCCCAGCAAGTTCTCTCTGTGTGTGGTTAAAATGATTCTGCT